>PVKP010030276.1:0-28097 GCA_004027715.1 Plecturocebus donacophilus
TCCCTCTTTCTTTCCTTCCTTCCCTCTCTCTCCCTTTCTTTTTTTTTTTTTTTTTTGAGGCGGCCTTGCTCCATCACCCGGGCTGCAGTGTGGTGGCTCAATCACAGCTCACTGCAGCCTTGATCCCCCAGTAATCCCCTTTCTTTTAAAACTAGCTAAAGCAGATACTGCAGCCAAACTCAAACTGATATACATTCCTTACACGTGGGGATGACTTTGTGACCCAGTTCTGGCCAATAAGAAATAAGTGTAAGCCTCGATTACACTAAGCCACCTTACCAGTCCTGGACTGCCTACTTATGGATTTCTTTTCTTTTCTTTTTTTTTGAGACAAGAGTCTTGCTGTGTGACCCAGGCTGGAGTGCAGTGGTATGATCTTGGCTCACTGAAACCTCTGCCTCCTGGGTTCAAGCAATTCTCCTGCCTTAGCCTCCTAAGTAGTTGGGACTACAGGTGCCTGCCACCACAGCCAGCTAAATTTTTTTTTTTTTGTATTTTTAGTAGAGACGGCATTTCACGATGTTGGCCAGGCTGGTCTTGAACTGTTGACCTCGTGATCCACTCGCCTTGGCCTCCCAAAGTGCTAGGATTATAGGCGTGAACCACTGTGCCCAGCCTGAATTTCTTTTTCTTTTTTCCTTTTTTTTTTTTTTTGAGCTGGAGTCTGCTCTGTCACCCAGGCTGGAGTGCAGTAGCACGATCTCAGCTTCCTTCAACCTCCACCTCCTGGGTTCAAGCGATTCTCCTGCCTCAGCCTCCCGAGTAGCTGGGATTACAGGCGTGCGCCACCGTGCCCAGCTTGTATTTTTAGTAGAGATGGGGTTTCTCCATGTTGGTCAGGCTGGTCTCCAACTTCTGACCTCGTGATCTGCCCGCCTTGGCATCCCAAAGTGCTGGGATTACAGGCGTGAGCCACTGAGCCCATCCCAGGATTTCTTTTAGAGAATAAATTCTTAAATTTACTAAAGCCACTATATTGGGACTTTCTTATTAGCAGCTGAATGCAATTCCTAACTAATGTAGTAAGCAATGAATAATGCCTGCCATAGCATTAAGAAAATATTTGTGAACCAACTGATGATTGATGAACAAAGGCACTGAAGCATGAAATAGCTGTGTGTGTGTGTGTCTGCTAAAAGTTAAAATGTAAAACAGGAAGTAGTGGAGGGCAGTGACATAGTGTTCATAAATCACGTTATGGGATTAGACTTCATCCTTAGATCATGGGATACCACTGAAGGGATTTGAGCAAGCATGTTACATCTTCAGGCTTGCATTTTTTGATAGGTTACTTGGGTACAGCCAATACTGAAGGCTGGGAAAACTGTCAAGGCTACAAATTATAAGATAAAAATGATGAATACTGCAATAATTATTCTTACATGCATTCGTGAATGTAAGTATATCAGTAGGGAATTTTTTTTTTTTTGAGACGGAGTCTTGCTCTGTCACCCAGGCCCAGAGTGCAGTGGCGTGATCACAGCTCACTGCAACCTCCGCCTCCCAGGTTCAAGCAATTCTCCTGCCTTAGCCTCCTGAGAGCTAGGATTACAGGTGCCCACCACCGTGCCTGGCTAATTTTTGTATTTTTAATAGAGAAGAGACAGGGTTTCACCATCTTGGCCAGGCTGGTGTTGAACTCATAGCCTTGTGATCCACCCACCTTGGCCTCCCAAAGTGCTGGGATTACAGGTGTTGAGTCACTGTGCCTGGCCCAGTGGGGAAATTTTTTAACATGGCATTGCTAAGTCAGAGTGTATATACTTATAATAGTGGAAGATACTGTCAAATTACATTTAAGAGTTTATACTCCCAACAGTACAAAAGTCATTTCCCCACCTTCACTAATGATGAGTATTTTTTGTTTGTATCATTGATAGGTGAAACATGTTCTTTCATGGCTTTTTCAATGTATATTTCTTAATTATGCCTGAACTTGTATATATTTTTATAAAGATATTAGCTGTTTGGTTTCTTTTCTTTTCTTTTTCTTTTTTTTTGTTTTTCTGAAACAGATTCTCACTCTGTCACCCAGGCTGGAGTGCAGTGGCGTGATTTTGGCTCACTGGAACTTCCACCTCCTGGGTTCAAGTGATTCTCCTGCCTCAGCCTGCCGAGTAGCTGGGATTACGGATGCACGGCACCATGCATGGCTAATGTTTGTATTTTCAGTAGGGACAGGAGCCTTGTTGGCCAGGCTGGTCACAAATGCCTGACCGCAAGTGATCCGCCCACCTCAGCCTCCCAAAGTGCTGGGATTACAGGTGTGAGCCACTGTGTCTAGTCGGTGTTTTGCTTTTTTGAAATATGAGAACTGATTTTATGTAAAAAGATGTACTGCTGTATCATGTGTTGTGATTTTTTCTTCTGGCTTGTTTTTTGTGTTTTGACTCTTTCTTTTGTTTTGTGCCTGCCATAGCATTAATTTTGACTATTTATGTAGTCAAAATTAGCTCTCTTTCCCTTTAAGGCGGCTTGCGGGTTTTGTGTCATGCTTCACCTTGCATCTTTAACTCTTCATCGAGTGGAACTAACAAGCCAAGGAAGACATGACTGGCTTGCACTGAGCTGCCTACGTGTACTTTCTCAGCTATTATGTCATGTCAACTTCGTGAGCTAAGGTGAAGAGGGCAAAAGCCAAAGGAAATATATTGAAAACAAACCCTATGCCAAGTGCTTACCACAGTGAGAGACCTGCAGCAAAGGATAGTGCTTTCCAACTGAACTAGGGGTGCAAACTCAAGTGCTTTAAGTGTCCAGGCAGCTAATGGAGCAGGTAGTCATGGAACACAAACCAGGTTCTCAGAGCCATACTGCCTGGGCCTGAATCTGGGCTCTGCCACTGAGTAGCTGGACAACCCCGGGCAAGTTTCTCTGACTCTTTTGTAATCCATTTACAAAGGTCCACAAAGGTCCTCAGTATCACTACAGTCATTTTGGTGTGTTCTAAAGTCAAATAAGATGCAATATTGAGCAACTAGGTTGTAAATTATTAATACAGATAGTCCATCTCTACTGTATAATTGGGTTAAAATGTCCATACTATGACTTGAATGTGAGGAAAATAACACAGCTTTACGTCCTGTATCTGACCTTATCTTGTTCGAGAATCCCCACTCCTGAAGAGGAAAACCACCTGCCAAACAGATCCCTTTTGACATTAGTCTCTGTTCGTTAAATATTCAGCCAAGTAAAAGATGAAGCTCTATCAGCACTGTTTACTCTCAATGGGCTTCCTGCCTGCCCTTCTCCTTCTATCCCTAGATGGCTTCAGGGAGCAGTTGTGAATCCAAAGGACATGGAGGGAGGGACTGCAGGCTCCCATACTGTCTGTCCTCTGGGTCTAGACTTTACTCTGACATAGTGTGTCTGTCACCAACTGGTTCCACAGGGCCATGTTGGCACCCACTGCTGAGATCCTGCATCCTGCTTACAATCTCTCCTTTTGTGGGCCCTGTACTCTGCAGCCTCCCATGTCCTGGCATCCTGGCCTGAGTACTCTCAGTAGCTTGTGACCTGTGGCAGCCTGTAGTGTGGGGCTGTCCTCAGGACACTCCCTCAGCCATTGCTCATCTTGCCCACCCGGGGTGTGGCTCTAGGCAGAATCCAGGGCTTTGTCGGGCTTTGTCTAGAGAACTGTGGCAAGGTCAGTCCTTGTCTCCAATTCCTCACTGTCCCTCGCTTTCCTATTCTCCCCAAGGTGGACACCAGTGGAGGGTGACACCTCCACTCCCTCTTAGCGCCTTGGCCTCCCTTTTCTGTTAGTACTTTTAGTAAAACTATTTATAGACCTCCAATCTTGGCACTAATACATAGAGGGCAGCTTTTGGAATTTAGAATTCCATTTCCTCTCTTCATAAAGTCTGAATTTAAGTGTATTACCTTACTAGGGACTCTCTAAAAGTTATTTTTGCATTTCCTTTTCCCTTTCTTCGTTTCTTTTCCCCTTCCTTCCCTCCCTCCCTCTCTCTTTCTCTTTCGCTTTCTTTCGACAGAGGTTTGCTCTTCTCACCTAGGCTGGAGGGCAATGGTGCAATGTCCACTCACTGCACTCTTGAGTTCAAGCGATTCTCCAGCTTCAGCCTCCCAAGTAGCTGGGATTACAGGCGCCTGCCACCTGTATTATTGGCAGAGACGGGGTTTCACCATGTTGGCCAGGCTGGTCTCAAACTCCTGACCTCAGGTGATCTGCTCGCCTCAGCTTCCCAAAGTGCTAGGATTACAGGCATGAGCCACCGTACCCAGCCTATTTTTGTATTTTCAAAGGTGTACAGTAACTTCATTCTAGGAGGAATCTACCCTTAACCAAGAGGCCCTTAAGTCATTGAGTTAGGGAGGCTTAGGGCCATAGATCAGTTTAGTAATTAAAAATATATGATCTCCCTCCTCTAAACTGCTGCATGCCCTAAGGATATTTACTCATGGAAGAGTGCCAAATTCCCCCAGGCGCAGTGGCTCATGCCTTAACCAGACCAGAACAACAAAAGCTGTTTTGTCCTGTGTCCTATAACCACACACCTATAGCATGACTGGACACTGGGTGAACTGGCCTCTTCTTTCTAAATGGGGATTTGAAATAGCTTGGCACCTTTCCTCCTCTCTTGACTCGCTTGCCTCTGCCATTCCATATCATTATTTTTACTTGATTGTAGCCCATGTTTCAAGATGAATCTGGTACAGGGCCTTATGGCCACAAGGTGGCCTGAGTAGCTGGGACCACAGGCACATGCCACCATGCCCGGCTAATTTTTAAATTATTTTGTAGAGACGGGTTCTTGCTATGTTGTCCATGCTGGTCTTGAACTCCTGGCCTCAAGTGATCCTCCCATCTCAGCCTCCCAAAGTGCTGGGATTACAGGCATGAGCCACTGCACCTGGACTTAAAAATTTTTTGTTCCACATGATATATCTATCTATATAAATAATTAAGTTACCTTGGCCTGGCACAGTGGTTCATGCCTGTAATCCTAGCACTTTGGGAGGCTGAGGTGAGCAGATCACTTGAGGTAAGGGGTTCGAGAACAGTCTGGCCGACGTGGTGAAACCCCATCTCTACTAAAAATAAAACAATTAGCTGGACTTGATGGTGGGCGCCTGTAGTCCCAGGCCCTCGGGAGGCTGAAGCAGGAGAATCACTTGGACCTGGGAGGCGGAGGTTGCAGTGAGCCAAGATGGTGCCACTGCACTCCAGCCTGGGCAACAGAGGGAAACTCTATCTCAAAAAAAAAAAAAAAAAAAAAATGAATTAAGCTACCTTATAATAGCACACATTTATCATTTTTAAGTTAGTGACTTCAGAGTCTATCTGAAAATAAAAATGGTTAAAAACAATTTTTCTTTAGACCTTGCTTGAAATGGCCCCCATTTTCTAATGGCTAAAAAAATGGAGATGAGTGATTAAAGTTCATCCCCAGGACATAATTCTTTGCCCTAGGAGGACAGGAATGCATGAGATTCTTTAGTAACATTCATATGCACAAGAATTGACTACTGACATAATCTTTAATAATTAAGATTACTCTTCAGTTTATAATTTAAAAGCTCTGACAGCTAAATGTTAAGGTATAATTTATAAAGAAAGCATTTGAGTGATTGAGGTATATTTCACTGAGTTGGTTTGTCTTATGAGTTGAAATTTAAGACTTGTATAAACATAAGAAGGGAAACCTTTCCCAGCTTTATGTAGTTAGGTAGGAATACTTAATGCCCTTCATTCCCAACTGTGCTGCAGTGCTATCTGTGTGGTGCTCAGAGTCTACAGGCAGCAAATCCACAGGATTTAAGGGACATTTATTTTTCAGTACAACAGCTGCATATAACACCACCAGCTACCATTATGTAACAAAAGTACATATTAACTTTGAGATACACAACTTTACAGTATTTTCCTAGGGCTTTTAAAATTTTACAATCTTAGCTTTTGAGTTCTTTTAAAATGACAATAACAAAAACAAAATAATGAAAAATTCAAAAGTGCATGTATCAGAGAAACACTGCAATACTGTACTTTGTCTTACATCATTTGGGAAATTAGATATCAATCACATCCTCCAGCAATAATAGGCTGGAGTGCAGTGGCATGATCACGGTTCACTGCAGCCTCAACCTCCCAGACTCAGGTGATCCTCCCATCTCAGCCTCCTAAATAGCTGGGATTACAGGCATACACACAAATCCCGCTGATTTTTTTGTATTTTTAGTAGAGAAGGAAGGTGTTTCACCATGTTGCTCAGGCTGGTCTCAAACTCCAGGGCTCAAGTGATCTGCTCACCTTGGCTTCCCAAAATGCTGAGATTATAGGCATGAGCCACCTCTCACTTGGCCACCAGCAATAATTTTAAACAACTCATTAATTTATCATCAAGTTAAGACAGAATCTGCTAGTGCTAGATGAATCAAAGTTCATAGCTTTTCAAATAAAATACACAACTGATATGATTTGCAATCACCCACACATAGTAGGAAAAGAACATTTAGACTAAGCCATCTCTCAAAATACCTAATATATAAATTGAGATCAGAAGCAGTCTGTTTGATTTGTGGTTTCTTCTCCCTGACAGCTAATAATACAATTATATACAGAGCCAACAAGCCACTTGTCTTATCATGTCATATAACATGACAATATAAATCATATGTTCTTTTCTAAGTTGGCCATTGTAAAGAGATGTTTTATGTGTATTAGATTATTTCCTCAGTGGTGGCTCATACCTGTAATCCCAGCTCTTTGGGAGGCCGAGGTGGATGGATCACTTGAGGCCAGGAGTTCCAGAACAGTCTGGCTAACATGGCAAAACCCATCTCTACCAAAAATACAAAAATTAACTGGGCATGGTGGCACACCCCTGTAATCCCAGCTACTCAGGAGGCCGAGGCAGGAGAATCACTTGAACCTGGGAGGCAGAGGTTGCAGTAAGCTGAGATCTTGCCACTGTACTCCAGCCTGGGCAGCAGAGTGAGACTCCATCTCAAAAAACAAAACAGAGGCTGGGCACTGTGGCTCAAGCCTATAATCCCAGCGCTTTGGGAGGCCAAGGCAGGCAGATCACTTGAGGTCAGAAGTTCGAGACCAGCCTGGCCAACATGGTAAAAGCCTGTCTCCTACTAAAAATACAAAAGTTATGTGGGCATAGTGGTCCATGCCTGTAGTCCCACTTACTCAGGAGGCTGAGGCATGAAAATCACTTGAACCCAAGAGGTGGAGGTTGCAGTGGGCAGAGATTGTACCAGTGCACTCCAGCCTGGGAAACAGAGTGAGATTCTGTCTCAAAAAAAAAAAAGAGAGCATGGTTACAACAGCATGCTCCTTTGAACCTTTGAGTGAAAATATGCAATTTCTCCTCTGTAATTTTCAAACCTACTGAAACCTATTATCATATCTAGTAATTTAATAAAATTTTATGAAAATCTATAACAAATACACTTTTTTGACATTAAAACACTTGTAACTGGATGAGATTTAAAAGTAATACCATCAAAGGCAAAGTTCTACTATTTAACAGGATAACTTAGAAGTCATCTGTTTTTTCAACACAGTTGTTTTTTTTAACAGTTTTTTTCCCCAATTAAATGCTTTAAAAACTAGCCAAATGAATAAATCTTAAGAATTATTAGCAAGAAAATAATTAATCCGAAATTCTTGCTGTTAAATTTAGTGTTTACAATTCAGTTTGAGGTAACTTTAAAGAAGCTTTGATTTCATTCCTTAGGATAAAGATTCTTTTTAGCACTTCTTATGTCAATAACTTATAATAGTGAATGGTTGAATCCAAATCTTATTTTACTTTTTATTTCTTTACATATTATATGAGTAGGTAAATATATTTACAAATATTTAAATATGCAAGTACTTTTCTACATATTAATATGTAGAGAACTTTTATTATATATCTTTCTTTCAAAAAGATATGCTTTGGTCACATTATGAGTATATTCACATAAAACTGGGCCAGGCATGGTGGCTCACACCTATAATCCCAACACTTTAGGAGGCCAAATTTTTTTTGAGCCAGGAGTTCAAAACTAGCCTAGGCAACACAGTGAGACCCCATCTCTACGAAAAATAAAATAATTAGCCAGGTGTGGTGGCATGCGCCTATAGTCCCAGCTACTTGGGAGATTGAGGCACGAGGCCTGCTTGAGCTTGGGAGGTCAAGGCTGTAGTGAGCTATGATAATGCTACTACACTCCAACCCAGGAAACAGAGTGAGGCCTTGTCTTAAAACACATACACACACAAAACCAATAAAACATATAAACTATCAGATATGACCAAAACATAGTCATGTTCACCTGAATCAACTGAATGCTAGTTTTTGCCTTCAAATGATCTTTTACTTCACTTCACTGCCAAAAGTTGGAAGAAAACGGAGATGAAAACAAAATAAAATGGGGGTTCAATTGCTCTATTAGTTCAACTAAGTCCATTAATACACCTTTTATATTTGCTAATCTTGGGTCAAGCTCAGCAACTTTAAAGCTGTGGGTTATTGGGAAGAAAATAAATTTCACATTGGAAAGTGGAATAGTAATGACTGAGAAAAGCAAGAAAGGGAGATACAACGGAATGTAAGTCAGCAAAAACCATGACTGATATTTATTTATTTTCCGATGTCTTTATTGCATCCCATTGTTTCGGGATTCTGTATCTTTCCCACAAACATCTCTACTTCATGGCTCTGATCCCTAGCTCCTGCTGAAAACTGAAACCACTGGTTCAGTCAAACCAGCTAGCTGCTTCCTGGGTATTTAATGTCATGTGGTATGGTGAGAAAGGCCCATGGAGGTTCTCACTGGGGCAGATTCAGGGGGTCTGTTCCAGCCTGAATTTATCTCACGATGGTCACTCTGTATCCCTCACCCTCTCAAGGTGCAGATCATTGCTAGAACTCCCAAATCAGACTGGATTTCTCTCATTTCACGATGGCCAAGCAGGTAGCTTATGAACAGCAACTGACAAGGGGAGAAGGAGCCAGACCACAACACTGATTATGAGGAGGGTCATGAGGGCTCACTTGAGGCTCCCATCAGGCCTGAACTTGCCACTCTCTCCAGGGTGGCTACAGCTCATCTAGCCCAGATGAAAGAGGGTGGGGTGGCTATGCAATGACCAGGGAAGGTAATGAACTCAGCTGCTCGCTGACACCTGGTCTCCTATTCACACTGGACTGCAGGGATTCCCAGAGCCTTCAATAAATTGCAAACACAGTAAGATACAGAATAACCCTCTAGGAAGGTGGCCAAGCCCTGTCCTCTAAGAAAACCATTTCTAATACTCCAAACAAGTTTTCTAAGAGGGAAAAATAACTACTTATAGAAGTTACTGCATCTTCAAATTACTGCAACAGTTTTCTTCAAATGAAATGGCTTCTTAGACCAACATAAGCACAGTATGGTTTGCACAAAAATGGAATACTGGTATATTACAAACACAGATTTTATCTTTTTAAACTAGTAAGACTGCACCAATAGATACGAACTTTTCTGTTTGTAACAGATACTACAGAAATGTGTGCATTCTTTAGATATATACACAATTGTTTGCTTTCATGTGACTTCTTTTTTCTAATAGTTTCTCTTACACTATATAGTAGTGACTCTTACACTGAACAGATAAGCTGTCCATTCCACGTTTAGAGAGATAAATCTGAACATCTAACTATGGGTTCACATGTAAACTTTCAGAAATTTTGTTTGTTATGTCTCATGTAATAAATATAGAATTATGTCATAGTATTTAAAAACAATAGCCACCACTTCTACCAGCCCCCACCAGGGAAGAGCCTAAGGCTGTGAGTCTGTTGGAGTGTTGTCATGATTTGCTTTTTCTCCAGAAACAGAATGCTTCAGAAATTGACCAGTAGCACCGATGTATAATCTTGATCGCATGGGCCATTTCTGAAAAATATTATTTAAAAAAGAATTCAAAAGTTAGTATCTATGACATATATTAACATGGTTTGCAATATTAAAGATTGCAAATAGTCCAATGCAAATGCAATGTTATGTAGCTAGTAACAATTTTAAGCATGAAGTATAAGGAACAAAACATGAAAAAAAGTTTATTAATGCTAACAGTAAAAAAACAAAAATAGACTTTGATTAATTTTTTTTTTTTTAAATATGGAGTCTCACTCTTTTCATCCAGGCTGGAGTGCACTGGCACACTCTCCGCTCACGGCAACCTCCGCCTCCTGGTTCAAGCAATTCTCCTGCCTCAGCCTCCAGAATAGCTGTGACTACAGGTGCTTGCCACCACGCCTGTCTAATTTTTTGTATTTTTAGTAGAGATTGGGTTTCACCATGTTAGCCAGGATGGTCTCGATCTCCTGTCCTCATGATCCACCTGCCTTGGCCTCCTAAAGTGCTAGAATTATCGGCGTGAGCCACCGTGCCTGGCCTTGATTAAAATTTTAGAAGTAGTAATATATATGCTTATGGACAAGAACTACAAGAAATCATGAAAAATAAATATAGTCGAAGTGTAGAAAAATATATCTGCCCATCATATTTTAATTTCAAACTACCTAAAACAAAATTAAGCCTAAAACTAGATCCCCGGCTTTCAAAATATTCTAAAAAGTTATTTGTGGTATTATATGTCTACACATGTCAAAGGACCATAATAAAAAGTGTCAACTATCTATCCATCTTTTTTCTTTTTTTTGGAGACGGAGTCTCACTCTGTCACCCAGGCTGGAGTGTAGTGAAACAATCTCAGTTCACTGCAACATCCGCCTCCTGGGTTCAAGTGATTCTCCTGCCTTAGCCTCCCGAGTAGCTGGGATTACAGGCATGTGCCACCACACCCGGCTAATTTTTGTATTTTTATTAGATACAGGGTTTCACCATGTTGGCCAGGCTGGTCTTGAATTCGTGACCTTGTGATCCACCTGCCTGGGCCTCCCAAAGTGCTGGGATTACAGGCATGAGCCACCACACCCAGCCCCATCTATGCATCTTATCTAGCTAAAAGCAATGTCTAAAAGTCATAAATATTAGAACAATATTTGGTATTATACTAAGAGAACATCCTGATTAAATGTCTGTATGTATTGACATCATCTAGCTCTAACCTTTTGGTAATCATCGCATTTGAATTACTGATTGTGATTTTTAAAAATTCATCTTTATGATGGGCAATCTCTCAAACAATGTAATTTATTGCTAGACAGACATAATGATGAAAAATCATATTACATGAGTAGTACTTTCAGAATAAAACTCTAGGGAGGGAGGCAGGTGTCATATAATCAGTTAAGTTCTAAGATCCTTAGAATACTACTTTTGTTTGTTTTTTTTTTTTAAACAAAGATGGACTAAAAACAATGCAACTCCCAAAGGTCAGCAATCTGGTCCCATACTCTCCAGGGAGCAAGTATTGCCTTATGTAAACAGGCTACCTATCTTCATCAGAGAACACACACAGGCCGACTGGTGGTTACAGAGCACCATAAAATGTTTTTAAATGCCTAGCAGATAATCCACAGTGCTCAAGTAGAGGTACAAGTATTAACATGCCCAAAGAACATTAAGAGATCTGGGTTCACAACCTAAGTTGCATATTAGATTCACCCAGAGAGCTTTAAATACATACTGATGGCCAAGTCACACCCAGACCAATTAAGATACAATGGACTACTACTTATGTAACAGAGTTAAAGAATATAAGTAGAGTAGATCTTAGGTGGAATAATATAAACTCTCATTGTACTTGTGAACACAGTTATTTTCACCTAAACTGGGATTCCAAATGTAAAACATAGCCAAAAAGAATATGTGGGCATGTGATACTATCTGGAAAGTTTTGTTCTGTGGCAACCAACCAAAGTCCTAATTTTTTTTTTTTAAATGAGACAGCGTCTCATTCTGTTGCACAGGCTGCAGAGTAGTGGTGTGATCATGGCTCACTGCAGCCTAAATCTGCTGGGCTCATGCAGTCTTCCTGCCTCAGCTTTCTGAGTTGAGACTACAGGTTTGTGCCACTACACTTGGCTAATTAAAAACTTTTATTATTATTTTGTGTGTGTGTGGAGACAGAGGCTCATTATGTTTGCCAGGGTGATCTTGAACTCCTGGGCTCCAGTGATCCTCATGCCTCAGCCTCCCAAGTGCTGGGATCACAGGTGTGAGCCACCATGCCTGGCTTCAATTTTTAAAAATAATACACACAGATTCCTATACATTCTAGGTGTATCATTGTCAGTGGTCCTCTTCTTGGGATCTTTGCCAAAAGCTGATAAACTAATGTGTTTTCTATTTTTTTATTTCATTTTTTTTTGAGATGGCATCTTGCTGTGTTGCCCAGGCTGGAGTGTGGTGGCGTGATCTCGGTTCACTGTAACCGCTGCCTCCTGGGTTCAAGCGATTCTTGTGCCTCAGCCTCCTGAGTAGCTGGGATTACAGGTGTGTCCCACTAGCCCTGGCTAATTTTTGTATTTTTAGTAGTCGGGTCTTGCCATGTTGGCCAGGCTGATCTGGAACTCCTGACCTCAAGTGATCCACCCGCCTCAGCCTCCCAAAGTGCTGGGATTACAGGTGTGAGCCACCACGCCCAGCCAAACTAATATGTTTTAGAAACTGGAATGAGGTTTATCTGATATATCAGGATCTGTCATTGTTATATCAGGTTAAAGTCCTTCATTATACTGAACACCCCAGTGCTGTAGTGTTACAGACTGAATGTTTGTCTCCCCCCAAAATGCACATATTGAAGTTCTAACCCCCAAGGTGATGGGATTCAGACAAGACCTTTGGAGGTAAAAAGGGTTAGAGTAGGTCATGAGGGACTAATATCCATTTAAGAAGAGAAAGATCAGGCCGGATGTGGTGGCTTATGCCTGTAATTCCAACACTTTGGGAGGTCAAGGCAGGTGGATCACGAGGTCGGGAGATTGAGACCATCCTGGCCAACATGGTGAAACTCTACCTCTACCAAAATACAAAAAAATTAGTCAGGTGTGGTGGTGTATGCCTGTAGTCCCAGATACTCGGGAGGCTGAGACAGGGGAATTGCTTGAACCTGAGAGGTGGAGGTTGCAGTGAGCCAAGATCGTGGCATTGTACTCCAGCCTGGCGACAGAGCAAGACTCTGTCTCAAAAACCAAAATAAAATAAAAAAGAAGAGGAGGATCTCTCTCCTCCCCCCCGGTACATGTACCAACAAGAGGCCAAGTGAGAACACAGAGAGAAGTGGGCCATCTACAAGCCAGCAAGAAAGCCCTTGCCAGAAACTAAATCCTGCACCTTGATTTTGGATTTTTCAGTCTCCAGACTTTGAGAAAATCAATTTCTGTTGTTTAAAACAACCAGTCTGTGCTATTTTATTATGGTAGCCTGAGCAGACTAATACACATAGTGAATAGGAGGACAGATATCAACGTTAAGTGCAGGAATTTTTGGCTACATTATATACCAGTGCTTTGAAACCTTTTAAATCCCTGCCCCATTTTCATAAGCATAAAAATCTCATGCTCAAATCTCAAATGTAATTAGAGAATTATGTGAACTAAATACATTTTAAAACAAATAAAATCAAAATACTACTGAATGTTCTCCTGGTGGTCCTCTTATGTGCTATCCAGGTCCCACTGTGTTAAGAATTGCTCTAAATCATTCAGCCAAGGGTGGAGACAAATGAAGGCATCTATTTCTTTCATCCTTGCTAGGATAGAATTAATGAAGCAAACCTAATATGTATATGTGGATTTTTGCCTCTTTTTTCATGGATTAATAAACTTTCGTTTTTAAAAGAATGTTGTGTCCTTGATTTTCAAAAAGGCTTGTAATGATTTTATTCAACTTAATGTAGACACATAATTTTAAGAGTCTGAAATCAAAATGTAAATATAATATTGGTTAGGTTGCATGTCATCATGATACCAAAAAGCCAGTTGAGTGATTTACATTTTCTTTTCAACAGTTTGTTTCAGGATTGTATAGATTAATATAATCCTTACTTAGCTCTACTTTTCCTAATAGGGTATCTTTAAAACCATTTACTGTGGTTTCATTAAGCTTAGAAAATTTAGCAAACTCATAGTTAACTGTAATTGAACCTGAAACTGAAGACCTTAAAAATGCACTTAGTTTAATTAAGTGCCTCAAAATAACAAAACCCTGTTATCTGTTTTTTCAACTATTGTTTACCTTTCATAGACAATGATTCTTAAGGGGCACGGCAATAAAATCATCTGTGTTTTTCTGCCAATGTAGAGATCTGAAATATACTCCTGTTTTCTTGGACAATCACTGCCTTTTGGGCAGCTGAGGCTGATGGAAATAAATTGCTCATACCCCAACAGGGATTAAAAACTGCCATTTCGGGCTATGCACCAGATTCCCAGTTTCGTAAACCTCCAGTTTCATTTGAGATGTTTTTTTCTTTTTTGAGACAGGGTTTTGCTCAGTTGTTCAGGCATGCAGTGGTGCAATGCAGCCTCAATCTCCTGGGCTCAAGCGATCCTCTGGCATATATGCCTCTCAAGTAGCTGGGACTACAGGTGCACCTACCACAGCCACCTAATTTTAAAAAATTCTTAGTAGAGAGGTAGTCTTGCTATGAAATGCTCTTAAAGTAAATCCCTAACAGTGCTAATGTGCTAATGATACTGATAATAAGGACTGATGATTCAAAATAATGGCCTTGAAATATTTGTTAAAAAAGCTTTGATCATCAGGGTAAGACTTAACACTATAAGGCAGAAAAGTGAAGTCATTTTAGAACACTTTTTACTAAACAATAGTTTATAATGAGCCTTTAGTTAACCATAAAAGTACAAATAATTAGAATATTTTCATTTCTTTCCCATTAATCAAAGGTAGACAACGTTTAAACATTTTGGTAGTGTCTGTAAAATAATGTGTTAACAGTTAACAGGCGGTTTCAATTACGAACATAATGCCTCTTTCCTCTGAACTTCCATAGCATGTACTTATAGTTTTTTTATGGCTAATACAACATTCTCCCTTCCAATACCATTATTTATTTCTTTGTCTTTGTCTCTATAACATGTTAATATAGGAAAGGGGCTGAGTCTTATTCATAATGGTGTTCACTCCCCTAAAATAGTGCTTTGCACATAGAAGGAATTTAATAAATGTTTGATTTTAAAGTTTGCTTGATTTTAGTCACTTGTTCAACCAACATTAATTTCATTTTTAAGAAATAATCTTTGGCTTTGTATCATTAGGAGTTGTCTTTTGAAATAAAAACAATCAATATTTACAAAGAAAAAGTTATGATTAAAAAAACATTTGGTATATGAATCAAGTGCAAAAAGATGCTTGCTATGCTTATTGTTAAATGGAAATGACCCTTCTAACATTATTCATTCAAAAAAAGCATTCCAAGAAAATAATATGAAAAACATCTTGATTTCTCATTCTGAATTATATCTTCCATAACACATTTAACAGATGCTCTTTGTATTACAATCTACTTAATGTTAAAACAAACTTCCTTAGAGTATATGGGAAATGTCAAGTCAAAAAAATTTTAATATTAATGGTATATTTGAATAGCAATCTAATGAACACGGTAATACAAAGCCCCTCAATAATGACTTTTTTGCTGCGATTATAAAACTTACAAATGAGATAAGGTCTATCATAATTATAAATAAATGATATTTCATGTCTTCATATATAATACTGAAATTGTCTATCATTATGATTATATTTGCAAAGTAAATTTTGTTAAATCTTACCACACAATTTAAGTTCAGTTAATATTAGAAGCTGTGCTTTAAAATATTAAATAATGATTATTAAATAATTTATTGAACACTGATATACTTAAAGCTAAGTCTTAAGTCTTAACTTTGCATTTGTGTGTGCGGCGAAATATTTCAGGATGGTGGAACCAAAACTCTGAAAATTTAGGTTTAGCAAATAATGAGATGATGCATTTGTAACAGAAAGATCAGTGTAAGGTTTCAAAGCAATCAAATCTAGGAGAAGAAGATGATGCAAAGACTGAATACTGCAATAGGTAATGAAGCATAATCATATATACCACGTTAAATGAAAACTGACCATTTTACCTATATGTAAAGAAATTACACAAAATGGATTCTCTTGTCTAATTTTGTATATTACAGACTTTGAATTTAGTAATCAATTCACTCAACATACATGCCAATCTATTACGAAAGTACTTAAACCACTGTAGTTTTTTCTAACACTTTTGGTAGTTGTCAAGTCTATGATATTTAATCTTTATTTGAAAGGACTGAAATTTTACCCTATGGAGATGCAGAATGGTCTTATTCGTTCTTACTAGTTTTACCAAAAAATTTTCAACTTTTTCCCACTCCAGTGAAATCTTTCAAATATCCCATAAAAATCAAGGAAAGTGTAATTATGTAAATTAAAGATGCTTAAAAACTCTCAAAGGGTCATACACATAACTCAGGTATTAAAAATTATCAGGATGTGCAACCAAGCCCCTATTTCTCCCCTTGGAAGGCACACAAATCCTTCGGCTGCATCCTGTAAGGGGCCTGCGAGGCTCTTACCCAAGCCACCCCGGCTTTAAACGCCTCACTCACCACCTGTGAACTGCGAAGAAGCAGCCAGCTTCCCGAGATAGGGACCTTGCCACCAGTACCCTCGCGGGCTGAGGTCGTTCTCCTGGTCGGTTTCCCGCCCTACCCGAAAAGTAATGAGAGCATCTACCCAAGACGGTGACTAGCAAGGCGGATCAAGGTGTCCCGGTCTCGGCCCTAGCCCCGCGGTGGGCCCCGCCCTATTACCTTGACCGGGTGCAGGTAACCATCGCCACGCAAGGTGCCCAACCCGGGGTCCGCCGGTGCCTCGGCGTCGTCCTGCAGGCTGCGGGTGAGGTGCGCGATGTAGGTGGTAGCCAGCAGCAGCACGTCCAGCTTGGACAGCTTGGTGTCGGGCGGCACGGACGGCAGCGTGCGCTGCAGCTCCAGGAAGGCGTGCCGCAGGGTCTGCACCCGGCTGCGCTCCCGCGCCGCGTTCGCCGCCGCTGGCCTTCCGCCCCCAGAACGCGCGCCGCCCCCGGGACCTGTCGGCCCCGGCCCGGTCCGCCCGGGGCTCGAGTCACGGGTGGCGGCGGGCAGGGGAGCAGGCTGGGCGCTGGCGCTGAGAGGGCTGCCCGCGGGGCGGTCGCGATCCATGGCGGCTTCCCGCGCCGCGCGCGCTGCAAAGGACCGAAGGCGCGGTGAGGCCCGGGCGCAGTCGGGCTTAACTCGAGAGGCGCAGCCCCCTGGTTCTCGCAGTGCGCCCACCAGCCACGCAACGGGCCCGAGGGCGCTCTCGGTCGAGCTCGTTTTGCCTGGGGTGCGTTTTGCCTCCCGACGTCTGGGGAGAGGTGTGGGGCCCTGGAGTTCTTCCGAGAAGGATGAGGAGGGAGGGGCGCGGTGGTGGCTTTGCTTTTCGGGGACAAATTAAGAGAAAGGGCCACTCTACCCAAGAAGAAAGATCTCGGAAGCACAGCTCAGGATCCGCACTCTTTAGCGCTTCGGCGACGTTATTCAGCTCACCGCGCACAAGAGGTGGCGCGGCTCCTTCTCGCCGACGCCGCGGAAAACCACGGCGCGCCAGCTGCCCTCAGCCCTTCACGCCAGGGGGAACTTCTCCCCGAGCAGTGGGGGACCTCTGGTTTCACCTCGGAGTACGGCACCCACCGTTCCAAGCCCGGGAGCCGCGCAGTGGGCATCTGACAAGGCCCTCACCTTTCCTGGAGCGGCCGAGTGGGGCTCGGCTCCGCAGTGCAAGCGGGCGAGGGGCGTCGAGCAGAGTCTGTGTGGCCAGGGCCGCGCCTGTCACTCCATCCTCGCCTAAGCCCAAGTCGACGGCTGCTTCCAAACCCCGCTTGCTGCGCCTTTTATGCGGGCACCCCGCGGCCAGGCCTGTGTGCTGCGGGCTCCTAGGACAGATCAGGTGGAGGACTGGGCCCACCCGAAGGGCTACGCCGGGGGCTGAGGCGGCTCAGAGTCATTAATCAAACCGCCCGGCGGGGCGGGCTTAGGGGGCGGGGCGTCCTCTTGGCCCCTCCCATCGGTTACCCGCCTCGCGCTGCTTTCCCGGAGGCGCCTCGCTGAGGGCGGCATGTGGAGAGTCCCGGGTGTCGGCTGCCGGCTGCGCTGGGGCCCGGCTCGAGGCTCCGGGTGAGGCCTGTGGTTGACCTTGCGCTGCCCAGGTCCTACCTTCTCGGTCCAGTCTGATTCCAGGCCCGCGCCCCCGGAGGCGGGAACGCTGCCATTTGGTTGAGCGTGACTTTTAGGCTTTGTGAGAAAAAGTCGAGCGTGCCACTTCCAGGCGCTAGCTGTTTCTTCTGCCACAAGGTAAAAGAGTCAAGCTGTCCTAGTTACCCTGAAGCGGGGAGATACACCGCACTTCCTTCCAGACCCCGAATGCTCCCGGTGTCTGTAATTCTTTAAGAAGTTCCCAGAGCAGACAGCCCCAGCTACCCCGAAGGCTGAGGCGGGAGGATCTCATGAGTCTCGGAGGTTGAGGCTGCAGTGAGCTGTGATTGCGCCATTGAAGGGGCTTCTATTGCTGAATGAAAAAACACATATTTTCCCAGTAAATTGTATGTAATGAGGAGTAAATCAACTAGGTCCCTGAATTCACAGGTGGAAAGCAAAGGTTCCTATTGTATAAAGCAGCAAATCAAACAAGAACTTAAAAGTTTTTCTTATATAATGAGATACCATAAAGCTACAAACCCACAAAAAATATTGTTGCCTAGTCCTATAAGGTTAAAAACAAAATCAAACATTTCCTGTCGCATGAGGCTGAATTTACTTGTTTTCCACAAACAAATTTTCTTTTTCTTTGGGGTTATGGAGAAGGTGACGTTCATGCACATCATTTTTTGTCAGCAAGCTTTCAGATTGCTTCAAAGAGAGATTCCTGTATTTATATAGAGAGGGAAAAAAAAGCATTAAATTAAAAGAATGAAAGTATCCTGAAAAGGTAGCAAACATATAGAATCTAGGACACAATAATAATATTAAAGGCTAACGATTAATCGCCAAACTGTGTGAATCTTGTCAGGCTTTAAAAGGGAAGCAGAAACAAAGATTTTCCTCTCGATATAGTGAAGCATGTGAAAAATCTATGATTTGTGAGAGGTATGGAAATAAGAATATTAGAGGAAAGGTGGACCAGGTCGCGGATGAAGCAAATTTGAGGTGTCTGGGGCTTATATTTTGCACCCAGATTGTCCTTATAATGCAAAATAATCATGCATATCAATTTATTTCATTTTGTTTTTAATATAAAAGTGTTTTATATGTATATAAAACAGTAGATTAATTGGTACTTTTTTCACCTTTCAACTATTTCCTTCATTGTTTAAATTGTAATTTACGTAAATTCACCCTTTTCAGGGTGAATTCACTCAGTTCAGCAAGCTTTCATAAACATATGTCTTGTATCCATCAATGCAATAAAGATACAGAGCATTTCTCTCATTCTCCAGAATTATCTTGTGCTGACCCTTTGCAGTCAACCCTTTCTCCCACCTCCATTTCCTGGCAGCTACTGATCTGTTTTCTGTCTCTGTGGTTTTGTCTTTGCCAGAAAGTCATACAAATAGAAGCATATTATATAGTATGTGTAGCCTTTTGAGTCTGGTTTCTTTCACTTAGCATAATGCTTTTGAGATCCACATTGTTGAGTATATCACTAGTTTATTCCTTTATATTGCTGAATGGTATTCCATTGTATAGATGTATCACAGTTTATTTATCCATTCCTCAGCTGAAACACCTCTGGATTGTTTGCAGTTTTTGGTGATTATGAATAATATTATAAATGTTCAGGTACAGGTTTTTGTGAGTATATGTTTTCATTTCACTTGGGAAAATAACCAGGAGTGAACTGCTAACTGCTAGATGTGTTAAATGTATGTTTACCATTTTTTTTTTTTTTTTGAAGGAGGCTCTCTTTCTGTCGCCCAGGCTGGAGTGCAGTGGTGTGATCATAGCTTACTGCAGGCTTGAACTCCAGGGCTCAAGTGATCCTCCCAACCTAGCCTCCCAAGTAGCTGGGACTACAGGCATGTACTATCACACCCAGCTTAATGTTATAAGAATATGTCAAACTGGCTGGGTCCAGTGGTTCACATCTGCAATCCCAGCACTTGGGGAGGTCGACGTGAGAGAACTGCTTAGGGGCAAGAGTTTGAGACCAGCCTGGGCAATACATTGAGACCTGATCTCTACAAAACATTTAAAAAATTAAATGGGTATGGTGGTACATGCCTGTAGTCTCAGCTACTTGGAAAGCTGGGGCAGGAGGATTGCTTGAACCGAGAAGGTTGAGGCTGCAGTGAGGTGTGTTTGAGCCACTGCGCTCCGACCTGGGCAACAAAATGAGACCCTGTCTCTCAAAAGGTAAATACGTAAATAAAAGAATATGTCAAACTACTGTCCAAAGTGTCTGTACTATTTTTGCATTCCAATCAGTAGTACATGAGAGTTGCAGTTGCTCCATATCCTAGCCCACATTATCAGTTTTTTTTTCTTTTTACCCATTCTAGTACATGGATTTTTTTTTTTTTTTTTTTTTTTTTTTTAAGGTGGATTATTACTCTGTTCCCCAGGCTGGAGTACAGTGGCACGATCTCAGCTCACTGCAACTTCCACCTCCCTGGTTTAAGCAATTCTCCTGCTTCAGCCTCCTGAGTTGCTGGGATTACAGGCATGAGCCACCATACCCAGCTGACTTTTGCATTTTTAGTAGAGACAGGGTTTTCCTATGTTGGTCAGGTTGGTCTTGAACTCCTGACCTCATGATTTCTGCCTGCCGCGGCCTCCCAAAATGCTGAGATTACAGGCGTTAGCTACCGTGCCTGGCCTGTGCAGGTCATTTTTTAAGAAAAAGTTAAATATTTAAAAATCCGATGATTTCATAATCGAGATATCTTACTTGCCAGCTAGTGTGATGCATGTCCATCTGGCCACACCGTTGTGGAGCTAAACAACTACAGTTGCATGTGCTTTCCAGTTCACCTTAATCACCTCCTCACCTGTTCTCTCTTACTATCCCTTCCTGTTCCTAAGGGCAGTTTTGTTTGAGAGTCCGCAGCAGAGTACTTGAGAGGTTGACTGTTGGAGTCAGTGAGCTGTGTTCAAGTCCTAGCTCTGCTGATGGCAACTGTGTGACCTTGGGTCCTTCTGATTGTACCTCTCCAAGCCTCATTTTCCTATCTATAAAATGGGGCTTATCATATTCTTAAAAGAGTTCCACTGTCTTTTAACATTTGTTTGGATAATGAAGCTTCAGCTTTCAAAATATAGGCATTTATAAATGGAAAATAATATAATTCTTTTTAATTAGGTCTTATATAACTCTTGTTCACAGAGTAAAACATTGACAGAGATGAGACTAGAAGTCACAAAAACTGGCTTGTTTTAACTAAAAAATGTTTTTGTTTTTTGAGACAAGGTCTTGCTCTGTTGCTCAGTCTGGAGTGCAGTGGCACAACTGCAGCTCACTGCAGCCTCAACCTTCTAGGCTCAAGTAACCCTCCCACCTTAGCCTCCCAAGTAAGTGGGACTACAGAGACGTGCTATTACACCTGGATATTTTTTTTCTTATGGAAATGAGATCTCACTATGTTGCCCAGGCTGCCCTCAAACTCCTGGCCTCAATCAATCCTCTCTCCTTCCTTAACTTCCCAAAGTGCTGGTATTATAGGCATGAGCCACCTCACTCAGCCTTAAAAAACTATGTTGCTTACCACTATTGCACTTTTTTGGGAAGGAGGGGAGTATCCTAATTTCAGAATGGTTCTCTGAGAACTGCAAATAAAAATATTAACATCATACCTATATTACTGATACACATAGCTTATTTTGCACATAAAATTAAATAGACTGTTATGTTTAACAAAGCAAAATTAAAGTCATTTTGAACTTTGCAAGTGAGTTTATATAACATCATCCTAGAGTTTTTTGACTAAAAATATCTGAGTTTTAAAAATTCTTTCCTAAGCACATAGATCTGTTGTTACAACTGTTCAAACATAACCTTAACAGTGGAGAAGGAAAGTTTTTTTTAACTGTTATTCAAGTTCACTTTTTAATTCAAAGAAACCTAATGCTTCCATATTCTAACAAAGGATACTACGTATTTTAGAAATAGTTAAATAACATACAGTGAATATTTCCTGTGAATTATGGATCCCGGCGATTTGCATTCCTTAAAGGTATCTGAAATTAAGGGCATTTTTACCCAGCTAGAAAGTTATTTTTCCATTAACAAAAGAGATGGATTGACTCTATTAACATTGCTTGGGCTTGAAAGATAGTTAAATAATCAAGTAACAATTTGTTTTTCATTGTATGGTGCTACACAGTATTCTCAGTGGATCTTATATGTAATATATAAATGCATTTAATGTCTATTTTAAAATTACTAAGGCTCAAGCACCTCCTAGCATGTTTGCAAAGAGAGGAAACATCTGTCAGAAGTATTTACTGTGACAAACACAGAAAGAAGCAATAATGTGTACCTTTTTGTTTGTTTAATACCATAGTTTTTTAAATTGAACAGTGAAGGCATTTGTTCAGAATCAGCCTTTAAATAAAAAATAGGTTTGACCTAATCTTTAATTAAAGTGTACATTGATAATATCAAGTTCAGTTTGAGGGTCAAAAACAACGTCAATGAGTCTGACTTTTTCCTCCCAGTAGGGAAAGCAGGCTTGTATAAATATACATGAGCACAGATTGCATGCATTTATAAAAGAGGTGGAAAACATTCCCCTGTCTTTGGACAGATGTTGCTTCACTGGCTCCACATAGAATACAGGCACAGCCCCCAGTGTGTAGAACCCTAAATGAGTGTGAGGCACATACCTTTAGCCTTTTGGAAGATGCACTGTAAGCTTATTTCCACCTCTGAGCATGCTGCCCACCTTGAATATTAAACATAGAGTATAGGGACACATCTGCTGTTGCAAGCTCATTCTCTCCCTTAAAGTAATTAAGGCAAATGGTTGCTTTTTTCTTTTTTCTTTTATTTTCTTTTTTTTTTTTTTGAGATGGAGTCTCACTGTGCCACCAGGCTGGAGTGCAGTGGCATGATCTCGGCTCACTGCAACCTCTGCCTCCTGGGTTCAAACGATTTTACTGCCTCAGCCTCCTGAGTAGCTGGGACTACAGGCATTTGCCACCACGTCCAGCAAATTTTTGTATTTTTAGTAGAGATGGGGAATGGGCCAGAGCTCGCTATTTTTCTAACAATGTATGTGGCAACTTATAGAATTCATCAACATTGTTTTCTGAGGCTGTGTACATTTTTATTGTTTTATTTTCTACCTTGATGATATACTAGCAAAATTTTTCAAAATGCTTGGGAAATAGATAAAACTTAAGAACACTGTTTGGGAATTGATAACAGTTCTGTAAATATTTAAGAAATATTGGGGTGCTATGGACAGATAGGCAATGGTTTGGTGGTAATGACAAGGGACATGAGCAATAAATGTCTCACACATCTCCTATTTTATTGTGAATGGAGAGGAGGCAAGGCCAAAATGAGGACTCCCCGCATATCCTTTCACTTCTCCCCCAAGAAAGCATTTTCCATACCCACAGACCTTCTCTCTCCTAAGACCGCATCCTGGCAAGCCTGAGCCACTCTGCAGGGAATAGTGGCAGGACAGTGCAACAGTAATGTTCACAGGGCTTCTTGAGGTGGGCTCTGCTAGGCAATGCTAAATCATCATCCCTTGATGGGACCCTGCAAAGAGGGTCTCATGATAAACCCACCTGAGCTTCAGCAGGCAGTTCTGGAAAAAGGAAAACTATTCCAAAGCATGTCCCCTGGCTCTGTTTACTTTCTCAATGAAATATGCTATTGGCCTTTAGTATATTGTTATGACTAATCTAATATGGTTGGAAAGATCAATAGAACAATCATTATATTGATTATTAATGAAAAAATAAGTTTAATGAAACATTTATAAAATGTGTTAGGATCTGGTTTTTAAAGCCCATAGCATTTATCACACTATAGAGTAATCGTATTATATTTGACTCCCCAACTAGCTTATGGCAAAATATTTGAGATCAGCATTATCTCATTTGAGTTTTTTTTTTGTTTTGTTTTTGAGAAGGAGTCTTGCTCTGTTGCCAGGTTGGAGTGCAGTGGCCCAATCTTGGCTCACTGAAACCTCTGCCTCCTGGGTTTAATCAATTCCCCTGCCTCAGCCTCCCGAGTATCTGGGACTATAGGTGTGCGCCACCCCGCCCAGCTAATTTTTGTATTTTTAGTAGAGACGTGGGTTTCACCATGTCAGCCAGGATGGTCTTGATCTCTTGACCTCGTGATCCGCCCACCTTGGCCTCCCAAAGTGCTGGGATTACAGGTGTGAGCCACCACGCCCCGCCTCATTTGAGTTTTTATATTCAGTGTTGCCCAGCATATGGCAGATGTCTGATGTTTTATATGAAATTGAAGTTACTTTCTGGTATGGGTATTTATTTATTTATTTAATTTATTGAGATGGGTCCCACTCTGTCGCCTAGGCTGGAGTGCAGTGGAAAGATCTCAGCTCATTGCAACTTCTATCTCCCAGGCTCAAGTAATCCTCCCACCTTAGCCTCCTAAGTAGCTAGGACTACAGGCATGGACCACCATGCCCAGCTAACTTTTGTATTTTTTTGTAGAGAAGGGTTTCTCCATGTTGGCCAGGCTGGTCTTGAACTCCTGGACCAAAGTGATCTACCAAAGTGATCTAAGCTTCCCAAAATGCTGGGATTACAGGTGTGAACCACCACTCCCGGCTCTGGTTTATTTTTCCATCAAAGCAATACCCTTTTTAAACAAAAAAGCAATTTTTTCCTCATCAGGTGAAACTTTCATCTCCTTCAGAGACAATAGCTTAAAAACCTTTGGTTTGTAGAAGTGGTGAAAGTAGCCTAATTTTACAGTCCTCTGGACTTCTTTCTGCAGCCACATGCCCTGCAGTCACTCAGCCACTGGTGGACTACTCATCATCAGCTGGGCCTCGGACTCCTTTGACAGAATCCCTCATCATTGAGACAGCTTAACCTCTGCCTCTGGAATTTTCCTGAGTCCCCTACCCTACCTCAGTGGGTATATCCAGTCTAACTCCCAACTCTTCCAGAAACGACCTTCCCATAGTAATTTTCTGACTGTTTGAGCAGACCAACAATGAACTTTTTTTTTCTTTCTTTCTGTGTTTGGCCAAAAAGGATTGAGAACAAAGAACTAGGAGACAGATTGGATGGCCTCTGTTCCTCTGTGTTTACTGTGAGGATGTCTCCTACCCACCAAAAAGATAAAGTCACATAAGTATTTGAAAGAACCTACCCCATCTCTTTAATAATTTTAGTGTAATCTTCTCGGGAACTTTCTGGAGATGCATTTCCATTTACAGGGTATCTCTGTATTTCAGAGAAAAAGACTAACTTTGGCTTACCCACCTGTGGGTAATAAATAGGAACTATGTGATGCATTGCTTCAAAGTTACCTGTAGCACACAAAGAATTAAAAGCATTCTGCTTTGAAGCTAATAACTAAATTGTAAAAGAGTATAACAGTATTAGATTATCTAAAAATTAAATAAAGCTAAATGAATACACAGTAAAACTAGTAATAAAATTAATAACCCAAGATAAAATAGCACAGACTTTCATATACAAAAACCTATACAGTAAAGTTCATGGTTAACTCTTATAAACAAAATGGGAATGCCAACATTAATATGAATATTAACTGCCCTTAATCTTACTGTTCTGAATTAGTCTGTATTTTCAAATTGTTTAACTTGTAGGGAGTAAATAAGTCATGATTAGTTTTGGGGATATATCCATACTTTTGTTCTGGCACTTAACATTCCACATCATTTACCTGCTTTCAGATCCTCCTCCCTTGCCAGAAGTAATTTCCTTTTAGGTGGGGACTACCCTGTTCACCTCTAATTCACAGTGGCTGGCATATTCTGGGACACATTCAAGGTGCTTAATACATGTTTATTAAATGAATACATTAATTTTTCTATAGAGATGCTTTTATAAAAGTAGGTGCTAAAAGATGTGCATATAGGCCAGGTGTGGTGGCTCACACCTGTAATCCCAGAACTTTGGGACACTGAGGTGGGCAGATCTCCTGAGACCAGGAGTTCAAGACCAGCTTGACCAATGTGGAGAAACCTTGTCTCTACTAAAAATGCAAAATTAGCTGGACGTGGTGGCACATGTCTGTATTCCCAGCTACTCGGGAGGCTGAGGCAGGAGAACTGCTTGAACCTGGGAGGCAGAGGTTGTGGTGGGCTGAACCCTGAGATTGTGCCATTACACTCCAGCCTGGGCAACAAGAAAGAAAATCCGTCTCAAAAAAAAAAAAAAGAAAAAGAAAAGATGTGTGTATATTTTGGATTTTATTAAGATATTAAAGTATGTTTACAATTTTGTGTTATATAGCTATATGGCTATACTTAGGATTCTATTTTTAAATTGTTAAGATCCTTGAAGTTAGAGGTTATAATAATTCCTAAATTTTACTATAATCCCCAATATAGAGCTCCAAATTTACAAGGCTATCAAAAATATGTAAGAGATTAGGAAGTACAAAAATTATTACTACCTTTTTAAGAATTCCTGTTCCCTTACAACGTATTTGGTTGTACAGAGGTGCCTTTAACAGGTTCATCTTAACTCTTCTAAAGACCTGAAAGGTAGGTATACTGTAGATTTTGAAAATACATAATATATTTTCTAGATTTTAATTTATGTTTTCCCTTTCTCTTGCACCATAATAAAAGAGTCTTTGCATAAAGGCCATATAGGGAGAGATCCAAGATGGCCGATTAGCAATAGCTCAGGAATGTAGCTCCTAGTGAAAGCACAGAGAACGAGTGGATGCCGCACTTTCCGACGAATTTTTGTTGCCCACATACCTGGAGATTCCTGGCAGAGGAGCCACACGGGTCACCAGCGCAACTCTTTTGGCCAGCGCGGCTGTTTTGCCGGTGCCCCAGCGCGGCGCTTCTTGGTGCAGAGTATACGGATGGACGGGCTTGGCTGGTCCCATCCCCACAGCAATTGGAAGCGCTGAGGACTGAGAGTTTCACAGCAAGCAAGCGAACCTGGGAAGGTTCGGCTCTGTGGGGAACGGGCATCCGCCAAAGGAAAACTAAGAAACAGAAAAACTTCATCACTGGGTGGAGAGAGATCCAAGATGGCCATGTAGCAGCAGCTCAGGTTTGTAGCTTCCAGTGAAAACGCAGAGAGTGAGTAGATGCTGCAATTGCAGACGAATTTTTGATGCCCACAAACTGGGAGATTCTCGGCGAAGGAGCCACATGGGTAGCCAGCGCGACTCTTTTGGCCGGCGTGGCTGTTTTGCCGGCCCCCCGGCGCAGCGCTTCTCGGTGCGGAGTATACGGGACTGGGTGCCCTTTTAGTCGGGCTCCACTGATCCCATCCCCACAAGGAGAACAGCAATTGGAAGCACTGAGGACTGAGAGCAAGCACAGCTGAACCCGGGAAGGCCCAGCTCTGTGGGGAAGGGGCGTCTGCTGAAGGAAAACTAAGAAACAGAAAAAACCTCATAACCAACAAGCCAGACGTCCACTCAGAGACCCAGTCTGAAAGTCGGCAATTACAAAGATGACAGGTGGATAAATCCACAAAAATGGGAAGAAACCAGTGCAAAAAGGCTGAGAACACCCGAAATCAGAATGCCTCTCCTCCTACAGGGGATCGCAGCTCCCCATCAGCAAGAGAACAAGGCCTGACGGAGGGTGAGTGTGATGAACTCACAGAATCAGGCTTCAGAAGGTGGATAATAAGAAACTTCTGTGAGCTAAAAGAACATGTTCTAACCCAATGCAAAGAAACTAAGAATGTTGAAAGAAGATTTAACGAAATGCTAATGAGAATGTACAACTTAGAGAAGAATATAAGTGAATTGATGGAGCTGAAAAACACAACACGAGAACTTCGTGAAGCATGCACAAGTTTCAACAGCCGAATTGACCAAGCAGAAGAAAGGATATCAGAGGTCGAAGATCAACTCAATGAAATAAAACGAGAAGGCAAGATGACAGAAAAAAGGGTAAAAAGGAATGAACAAAGTCTCCA
>PVKP010030277.1:0-28098 GCA_004027715.1 Plecturocebus donacophilus
TGTGTACTTTTAGTTTTCTGTTTGTTTACTTGGACAGTCTCACGCTGTCATCCAGGCTGGAGTGCAATGGCACCATCTCGGCTCACTGCAACGCCCACCTCCTGGGTTCAAGCGATTCTCCTACCTCAGCCTGCTGAGCAGCTGGGATTACAGGCGCATGCTACGTCACCCAGCTAATTTTTCTATTTTTAATAAAGACGGGGTTTCACCATGTTGGCCAGGCTGGTCTCAAACTCCTGAGAGTTCAAGGAATCTGCCCACCATGGCATCCCAAAGTGCTGAGATTACAGGCGTGAGCCACCATGCATGGCCAACTGTGCAGTTTCATCTTGGACAATCTCATCCATTCCCACAGCTTCTTCTATTACCGATTTTCTGTTGGCCTTAGATTGACATCACCAGCTAGGAGCACCTCTCCAGGCTCCAGACCTGTCTCTTTAATCATCCAGTAGACATCTCCACATGCATACTACACAGGCATCATGAAATCAACTAATCCAAAACTAAACTCCACCCATCCCAACACATGCTTGTCCTTTCATAGGTACCACATCAGCGAAAGAGACTAAAATCTATAGCCAGATACCTGGGAGGCCTCCAACACTCTTCTAGCCCTTTTTACCAGCATCATTCAGCCACAAATTCGTTAAGATGCCTCACATTTGTCATATCTCTCCATCTCTACATGCCATCACCAGTTCCCCAGTAGATTATTATACCTTATCTTTGGCTACACTCAGCAGTTCCATGTGTTCCTTTCTGATTAGACCTTGGGCAAACCTGCCACAACTTGGGCATCACAGTTGCCATGGCACCTCTAATCCTTGCTTCTCCTCAGTTTGGGTACATCTCTGTACCTTCACAGCATCCCAAACCTCTCATTCAATACTGAAATGGTCTGTTTACTTCTGGATTCTCAACTAGACTCTAAACTTGAGGACAGAAATGTACCTTTCTCATCTTTATAAACCCCAGGGCCTGAAATATGAGCAGACTCTTAGTAAATGACCTTATGAAAGAGATCAGGTTATGGCTGGAGAAGAAGCAGAGATTTCCAAGGTAGGGAGACAGAGGAGGAAGGAGGTGTTTGACGGGACAGGAATGGGTATGAAGAAAAGCAGAGAACTAAATTCAGGCATATCACTGAGAGTCTGCAGTTCGGTTAAACCAGAGAGTTCCAATAAGAGGAACATGATCTTGAACTTAATTTTGGCCAAGGTTAATGGAAATAACAGCAGAAACTAGCATTTATAAAGCACTTAATTTATAAACATATATTCACTTTAACCACATGAAGGAGGGATGCTAGATGCCAGAAAGTAGGTGGTGTTGTTCCCATGACTCGAAAGATTATGGGACAAGCAGGTAGCTCCGAAGTCTGTTGTGAGGTCTTAGTTACCAGAATCTACCATGTCCTGACTTCCACATTTCATGACCTTTAACAGTACAAAAGTAACTCCTCATCTTTAGTTAGTAATTATAATTCAAGAATTGCCTACCGTACAGTGACACAGGATTAAGGAGCCAAAGAAAGACATGACTACATGGGTGATTTAGAAAGATGAATCTGGCAACAAGAAGCAAAAGAGATTTATTTAAGAGGAATGGAGCAAGAAGCAGACTGACCAGTGGGGGAGGACAGCAGAGCACCTTCATCCAGAAGAGGACCGTGGGGTAGCAAGCAGGCAGAAGCAAAGGAGAGGTATGAACAGAAAGAAGGAAGTGGCTGGCTACCTGAGGGGCAAGAAAGAGAGAAGCATCAAATGGAGTACTGAGCTTTTAAACTCTACTGGCCAACAGATAAAGCAAATACTCATAGAATAAAAGAAAAAGTTTCTTTTGAAAAAAGGAAAAACAGGTAAAGTTTAGATATGCTAAGTTTGACAACACAGACATACAACACACTCCAATGTCAACAATAAGCTGGAGTTTCGGGAAAGTGAGAGAGAGACTATGGTGCCATCACAGAGGTGAGGTCCATGCATCAGTGTAGACACGGGTTCTCTGAAGAAAAAGAAACAGAAGAATGAGGGCCTGTGAACTGAATTTAGAGGGAGGACTTCATTTAGAGAAGGTAGTAAAGGAGATGAAAAAGGAAGAAACTCTCAGAAGCGAATAGAGAACAATAAAACATATTTCCCAAACCTAGAAAACAAATTTGATTTTAGAAAATCCAAGGATCATGTCTGAATGAATTAAAATCCTGATTTTTCCATATAATTTCAATAGGAATTATTAAGAAAACGGAAATATGAATCCCCCAAAAGCACCAATTATCAGACATATCCAGTGTTTCTTGATTATGGATCCAATTCCAAAAGAAGTGACTCGAATCCTATAAATCACTTACATAACAGTGACCCCCACCTGCTTGAAAAGGTGGAACTTTTGCTAAATGTACTCTGCATTTCACTGTCTTCTCAAACAATTAGAGAATGTGCTTTTTAGATACGTTTTCCACGGGTTTTAAAACTCATCCATTATTGGCAGTAGCCTGTTTTAGTCCTTTTCTTTCCACTGTGCTCTTTAGTTATTAACTTTATTGAGACATAATATATATGTAACATAGTTCTCATCCATTTCAAGTATACAATTATTTATACAATTATTGTTAGTAAATTTGAAGATTTGCGCAACCATAACCACTATCCAGTTTTCATCACACCAATAGGCTCTCTCATAACCCTCCACTCCTGCCCCCAACTCCAGCAGACACTCATCTACTTTCTGCCTCTACAGATTTGCCTTTTCTGGACATTTCGTCTAAAGGCTATGCAATCTTTCGTGCCTGGCTTTTTCTCATGCACAACATTTTTGAGGTTTATCTATACGATAGCTTATTTCATTTCTTTTTATTGGGTACTATTCCATCCTATTCCTACACCACAGTTTACTCATCTACTCTCCAGTTGGCACTTGGCTTCTTTCTGCTTTTAACTGTCATGAATAATGCTATTATAAACAATCACATACGAGTCTTTGCATGGGCATGTTTTCATTTCTCTTGGCTAGATACCTAGAGGTAAAACTACTGGATCATATGATATATTTAGTTTTAACTTTTTAAAAAATTGCCAAATTCGTTCCAGAGTGGCTGTTTTAAATTCTTATCAGCAGTGAATGAGGGGTCCTATTTTTCTGCACCCTCAGCAGCACTTGCTACTGTCTTTTTCAGAGACAGACATTCTGGTAGATGCAAGATGGTATGGGTGGTTCTCATTTGAATTTCCCTACTGACTAATGATGTTCGGCACCTTTCCATATGCTCTTGGTGAAATGTCTAGACAAATCTTTTGACCTTTTTTTAATTGGGTTGTGTTCTTCTTATTAAGAAGTTGTAAAAGTTCTTTGCATATTCTAAATAGAAATCCTTTATCAGAAATGTAATATGCAAATATTTTCTCCCAATCTCTTCTACGTCCTCCTTATTGGCCAACTGTCTGCTCTCTCTCTCTCTCTCTTACTACAACTGTCAGTTTCAGTGAGTAAGGTATACATGAAGCCATCTGAAGAGAACAACCATACAACTTGGGAACGCAGAAACATAAAACTAAAAATGTGTTTATCAGGTAATTTCCTCTAAATGTTTCCATGAAAACTGGATTCAAGCTTTTTAAGCTTACTGAAATCCAAAGATTATCATTACAAAGTCTAAAAAATTAAATGCTTCAGTCATTCTCCCCAGTAAGCTTTAGTAAATAAAAATAAGCAGAGTTTTACCTCTTTGCCTTACATTAAAAATGAGGTGATGCTGGCAACCAAAAAGGGGGGACTCTAAGAACCTTAATCATTGCCTATGCTCTATTAACCAAAAAAACACCTTCTGAATGCTGCTATGTACCACATACTGGAGCGGTTCAAGGTGAGGTGTGGATAGACTGTCTAAATTCTCAAAAGAGTGGATTTTGGGTGGAGAGAATAATTGAAAAATTCAAAACCATTTTTTCTATCTCCTACCAAATCAAGTACCTTAGCTACATGTGATATTTGCAAACAGAAGAGAAGGACACACACAGGAACATAAAAAGAAATAATAAGTGTAAGTGCCTCTCCACTTACTGTGAACGCTTACGCATACTGCTGCCTTCCACATGCCCTTTCCCTGCTGTCTCAGCACATTTGCGGGGACAAAAGTAACTGCTCACACCAGCCACAAGTTTGCTTTGTTCTTGGAGAGAATGAGGTTATTTGGGGTCTCTTTAGGCAACATCAGTGATGGGACATGAAAGTCCCACACGGTTTTATTTCATGAGAAACAGTGTGACTTCCCCTAACAGTAAACTGTTCCATAAGCACATTTTACTTCAGCTGCACTTTCCAGAACAGTTCCCAGGATTTCTGTTTTCTATGGTCAATATTGGATGGAAGCCAGAGAACAGAGAACAGACCCAAGTGCAGGGGAAGGGGTGGGGGAAATCATACTTGATAATATCCAACATCACAAGCACATAGGGTCTCAGCTAATCTTTATTAAGACGTGGCGAAGCATGTAAAGCTCAGAAAAGTTAAGGTATGTAGCCAAAGTCACCCACCAGACATAGTTCCCAGAAGGGCAACTCTTGTGTGGCCCAGGTGTTCACATGCAAAGGACACATGCTTTCTGAATTGTGAAGCAATTTCTTTAACTGAAAAGACCAAAATGTTGTATGTTCAAATTCCTTCCCAAATGATTTTTTTCCCCATTTTTCTTTCTCTCTCTAGAAATCACACCAGGAATAACCTATGCTGAACCCACGCCTCAGTTATCCCCAAGTGTTTCCTGACACACATCTTTGCTTACAGTGCATCACAACTGAAGAATGGGGCTCAACTTGACACTTGCAAAATTACCAAGTAAGCCATCAGAAGAGATGCAAAGAAAATCTTACTTTAGCAATGAATATTATTTATACTGTGTGGCAATTTGGGGAGTTTAATGGTCAGAGAACCAATGAACAAAATAAACCAATATTTAGCTATGCATTTCCTTAGGTATAAAACGGCAAACATGCAGGATGGCATTGCTGACATAAATGCAGCTTGCTATCATTTCTTTTTAAACTTTGTTTCATCTAGACATCTCTAAAATGACAAGTAGGATTAAATTAATATTCGTGGAATATTTTTAAACACAAACTAAAATTACATATTACTTTCCAGATTTAATAGTCTAAACCAAGGTTCACGAGGTTCCCCAAGAGGCCAGAGACAACATCTACCTAATCTACTGGGTAACTGTTTAGAAAATAATCATACCTAAATATAAAAATTTAGCCAGGTATGGTGGTGCATGTCTGTAGTCCCAGCTACTCGGGAGGCTGAGGCACAAGAATGGCTTGAACCCTGCAGGCAGAGGTTGCAGTGAGACAAGATCATACTACTGCACTCCAGCCTGGGTGATAGAGCAAGACTCCATATCAAAAAAAAAAAAAAGAAAATGATCATACCTAGGCAGCTGTGCCATGGTAGTGACATCCTATAATTTGAATGCCTTTTATTATTTCATTCCCAACTGGCAGGTAGAGCAGTGACATATGTTGATACTTTCACATTTTGTGCCAAATGACACATCCTAGTGAGCAATGATGTCGCTTCACCAAAGGCAAAAGTGGCAGATTCCTCCCCACTCTTCCCTCATTCACAGTGTGACTCTATTAACATAATAAATGGTAATTAAGCTTTACATCATAGAATGAACACCTACTAAGTACTAGATATTGTACTCAAAATAATGTTTACAACGCATTTATCTCTCAGAAGATCCAGCAAGATAACTATGTGTTCCATTTTACAGTTAACAACAGGCTAAACCAGCATTGTCAAAAGAACTTTCCACATTGATGAAAATTCCCTATATCTGCACTGGCCAATCCAGTAGCCATATGTGGTTACTGGGAAATATGAACATAGCTAGTATTACTGAGGAAATTAATTTTTTAAATTATGCTTAATTTAAACTTAAATTTTTAAAACTACACGTGGTTTGTGCTGTATCTGGCTATAAAGCCCAAGCCTTCCCCCAACACACACTTACTCCTGCACACACACACACACACAAACCTGTTCCCCCTGCAAAGACAGCCACAGTCCCCTTATGTCCCAAACATATACACAAATACAACCTCACACATGGCACAAAATAATTTGCTATGGAACTAGAAATTGAGTTCTTATGCCACTGTATTTGCTAATTTAAAAGGAACTGGAGTGAGAGTGGGAGAGAATAACAAAGGAGGTTTTACTCTCAATTATCACTGTGTCAAGCCCCACAATATACAATCCAGGGAATACCACCCTAGTAAACAAGAAGGGATGGGGAAATCATGTTTGATAATATCCAACACTGTATGCACACATTGTGAGAAAATAGCCTTTACACTGCTTCCAATTTTTCTAAAATGAATCACCAAGCTACTGTCAATTAAAGAGTTCCCTAACTTGGCAAAGTTCATTACTGGCAGGGAAGAACAACATGAAAAAAACTGCCTGGTTGAAGAAAGTCATTTACTTTTAGTGGTCAACATTCCTGAGCAAAAGCATCATATAGAGAAATGCTTCTGAGTACACTCCTAAGTTTTAGAAATATCTGTGGTAATAATAGAGAAGAGAATAAATGATGGGCATAGCTGGCAAAAAAGAATATGATATAGACTTAAATCTAAAAAACAGATTAATCACGTGAAATTCTCAAAGTTAAATTTTGAGACTTCCAGAGCAACCAGACGAGCAATGGTTCATCTGCTTCTTACAAATCATTTTTTTGTCTCTACTACCATATTGTTTCATCAAATAACCCATAACAGGCTTTAACCACTAATTTGTTTGAGCTGTGCTGCAAATGTGGAATTTGTGAATGAGGTAATAACCAGACCTAGGCCTTTATCATTGAATTACGAAGTCCTATAGTCTTAAATGTTAATCCTATACATAATCTAAGGAAGCAAATACCATGAGGTTGTACAGTCAAGAAGTTCAACACTGGACTGTCTCAAAGCCACAAAACAGTTCAATAACTAATGTGGAAAGAGGCCAATCCTACTTGATCTTTTTAATTTACAAATACAAATACACACACACACACACACACACACACACACAACCTTTTTTGACATTCTGATTTGAGACCCTTATAATAACCATAATTGTTAGGCAAATCATTTTAACGTATAAAGTTTCATTTAATAAGAATGTGTGTTCACATAATTAAACTTTAAAATATTATTATATACTGAACCGATAGGCAATCCCTAAGCAACACTGTGAAGTAGGGATTCTTGTACTCCATGATAGACATGCACAGCAGATCCCCAGGGAGCCAACACCAGCAGTTGAAATATTCCCTGCCACGTATGCTGTAGCTCATGAACTATTTATATTTGTATTTAAAATGATTTTGGAAAGCAATTCATAAGTCATTGTTGCAAGGCACAGCCATCACTGCAGGCGATGACATGGCTGCTCCTTTTCAGGCTATGTTCCTCAGCTGGACTCTTTATTCTGATGTAAACTCAAGTCCTCTCTCTGTTTCCCTAAGGGTTCTATCCTAGGTTAGATGAAAGTGACTGCTAATAGTTTAATTGGGTAAATTAATTCAAGCAGACATCTTAACTCAGTTAAAGCCACACATATTAAGAAGCTCCTAATGTCACTGATACTGATTTGGACCTTATGATACAAAAACAGCCAAGACTATAACATGTCAATAAATCAAAATAGGATTGAATGATATTGTACAAGGAAATATCAGAAAGTGGCAGCAGTAATATAGATGGCTGCTGAATCAGGCATTTTAACTTGTAAAGCTTAGTAATATCATGGGTCTCATAACAGGCTAGTCCAGATATAAATTACTAGCCTGTGTAAGGATAGTTGGGCCAGGGAAACCAGTTTTTAAAAACACTCATAGCAAGGAATAAAAGGGAAAGAATTAGGAAGAGGACAAGGTTACTTAAGAAGAGCCTGCACTTAGATGTCAAGCAGTAATTCAGAAATCTGTTTTTGGATTTTAATCATCAAAACTTTCCTGTTTCTCTCCTCAAGGAAGGGAACCAAAACAGATACTAAACTGCCTGTGTGCAGGGCAGGGAGTGCTTAAAATAATTCATGGTGTTATCTCTATAACAAAACCATTCCAAAACATAGTTATAACTATAGTAAATATTAATTAGAGGGAAGTAAAAAATTCAGAAATGACCTTCCTTCTAACCTTACATCCAAAAGGTGAATTTATAAATTAATTCCATTAGTTCAGGTTCTCCAAAAATAATGATGATAAAATGTGCTTAAAGGGTCAAGAGATTTATTGGGGAAAATGGCTACCAAGGAAAATGGGGACAAGCAGAAGGCTGGCATAGCCTTCCAACCACTTGTGGGAGAAAGAAGGAAGGAAGGTTGAGTAGGAACGGTGCGGTTTGAAGAAAGTTCAAAGAAAAGGTTTGAAGACTGGTAAGTACTCCTCCAGCCAAAGTCTTTTGTCAGAGAAACCCCTCTCTTGCAAAAACAGGCATGTGCTGGTATCCCTGCCATGCTCAGTTACAGGACGGGGGCAGTCCGTGGAAAGCATGGCAGCTGCAGGAATGTGGTAGTAGATCCACAGCAGGAGCTGCCTGTCCGTCATGCTCCCCAAAGTAGGAGACATGAGAGGCCCATTTCCATGGCTGCCACCTAAGTCAAATGCTGATAACCCATTTCACTGATTATATGATGCAGTGATATGGTACAGGTCTTTAACAACAGAAACTAATAATTCTAAAAAGAGTTTAAAAATTCCTATAATAAATGCAATCAGTATAATCTAGCCTTGTAAACAAGAAAAATATGCCAGGATGGAATTACTTTTAACAAGTTGTCCTCCTTGGCAATAAACTGTAAAATCGCAAAACTTAGTATGAATGAGAAAACAAAATCAGCATTTCTCACTGGACCATACTAAAACATATTCGTGGATATTCTTAACTATACAAATGCATTTTCATGAAAAATTTACCAGATGATGTGTAAATATTTATAATAATCAGCAGTAACTTCACACTAGCCTAAAACTTAAATTCTACTAAGGTGAAAACAGATTTCAGAGAATCAGCAAGTCAGATCTACACCTATCCAGGACTTCCTCTGTTTACTTTAGAAGACAGATTTTCTTTTTATTTACAAAAATGCCAAGATATTTTCTTTCTATTCCTATCAATGGTCCCTAAAATATCTTAAAAGTACTGTAAGAAATTCATAGGCAAAAAATTCAAAATGACCCACTAGTTTTATACCTTCTTAATTCTCAATGATTAAACAGCTTAAAAATGACCCACTAGTTTTACACCTCCTTAATTCTTAATGATTAAACAGTTTAAGACCTATACCATATCACTGCATCATATAATCAGTGAAATAGGTTATGAGCATTTGATTTATGTGGCAGCCATGGTTGGAGGAGAAGATATATTCAAAGAGAGTGCCAAAAAATACACTGAAACACATGCTGGCTATTTTATTTTCTTGTTATAAAAAATTTCAATTTTCTGTCCACATTTTTTGATTATATTTGTAATTATATCAAACGTGGAAGTATCAAGATAATTTACAATGGTATATTTATTTTCAAAAGGCTGGTGTAGGGAATCAGAAATGGGACTTTTTACTCAAGCGTCCCGATACGAGGGAGGCAGAGTAGTAAGAAGAGGTCACCAATTCTTTGGCCACTCAAAACATTAACAATGTGCTAACTTCACTCTTTAAATCATTGATGACATCTTGAAGTTCACCTGAAATAACAAAAAGTTGGGTCTGTAAGGGAGCCTAGTGGCCTGTGGGCACGCTTGCCGAGCACTGAAGTCCCGTCTCCCCACTTCTCCTACAGATAACGAGCTGCATGGCCACGAGAGTCACAATTCAGGCAACAGGAGCGATGGACCAGGAAAGAACACCACCCTTCACAATGAATTTGACACAATTGTCTTGCCGGTGCTTTATCTCATTATATTTGTGGCAAGCATCTTGCTGAATGGTTTAGCAGTGTGGATCTTCTTCCACATTAGGAATAAAACCAGCTTCATATTCTATCTCAAAAACATAGTAGTTGCAGACCTCATAATGACGCTGACATTTCCATTTCGAATAGTCCACGATGCAGGATTTGGACCTTGGTACTTCAAGTTTATTCTCTGCAGATACACTTCAGTTTTGTTTTATGCAAACATGTATACTTCCATTGTGTTCCTTGGGCTGATAAGCATTGATCGCTATCTGAAGGTGGTCAAGCCATTTGGGGACTCTCGGATGTATAGCATAACCTTTACGAAGGTTTTATCTATTTGTGTTTGGGTGATCATGGCTGTTTTGTCTTTGCCAAACATCATCCTAACAAATAGTCAACCAACAGAGGACAATATCCATGACTGCGTGAAACTTAAAAGTCCTTTGGGGGTCAAATGGCATAAGGCAGTCACCTACGTGAACAGCTGCTTGTTTGTGGCTGTGCTGGTGATTCTAATCGGATGTTATATAGCCATATCCAGGTATATCCACAAATCCAGCAGACAATTCATAAGTCAGTCAAGCCGAAAGCGAAAACATAACCAGAGCATCAGGGTAGTTGTGGCTGTGTTTTTTACCTGCTTTCTACCATATCACTTGTGCAGAATTCCTTTTACTTTTAGTCACTTAGACAGGCTTTTAGATGAATCTGCACATAAAATCCTCTATTACTGCAAAGAAATGACACTTTTCTTGTCTGCATGTAATGTGTGCCTGGATCCAATAATTTACTTTTTCATGTGTAGGTCATTTTCGAGAAGGCTGTTCAAAAAATCAAATATCAGAACCAGGAGTGAAAGCATCAGATCACTGCAAAGTGTCAGAAGATCGGAAGTTCGCATATATTATGATTATACTGATGTGTAGGCCTTCTATCACTTGATGGAATCGATACGTACAAAGTGTAAATAAATGTTTCTTTTCATTATCCTTGTTTGAGCCCCTCAAAAATATGAATTCAAAGAACTAAAATGATATGAAATGGGGTCATAATTTGAAACTAAAGAAAGCATTAAGGCATAGCGAAAATAGATAAACAGGAGGTAGTGGACAGCTGAATGAAAGGGCTAATGGCTGGAAGCCTGAAGAGCAGAGTGAAAGGGCTGAAAGAGCCACAGCAATGTCCCTGCACTGTGGCCATCCTCCAGGAAAAGGTGCTGCTCTGAAGCCACTTTTGCAGAGAACAAAACATATAGAAAAGAGAATTCTACCTATTGTTGATGTTCAAGGACAGGGAAAGAAAATACTACTTTCAACACTGTTCATTTACTGCAAATATAACTTAGTAAACATCGGTTACTAAGCCTTCCATCTTCCCATCTATGAACTAAGATCTTTGGCGATCATCCCCTCATTCTCTGGGTGGGGTTTCTTAATTATTTTTTTTTCCTTTACTCACCACTATAGAAATGAGGGTGGATGGTGTGGGTGTGGGTGTGGGTGTGTGTGTGTGTGTGTGTGTGTGTGTGTGTGTTTAAGTGCTTCAGTTTTAGGACCCTCTGTGTCCAGGTCAGAGCCCACCTTCAGGGCTCCCAAAGCAAGTGGGAATGGGCTTTGGAAATGCTTCTGCCTCCTCTCCCTGCTTCATGCCTCACCCCCACTCCTGTGATACTACCTTTCATTCCTTTGGTAAGAGACTATCCTCCAGCAATGTAAATTGCCTCCTCGGGGACACATTAACAAGGAGGAGTGAAGGCATGTTTGCTGACTAAAAGAAGATTGTTATGGTTAACAGTCAAACACACATGAATAAACCGCAAAGTTCTAAGAAGCTCAAATAAGCAAAAATGAGAGCACAAGAATAACTTAGCTCAACAATGACTATCATTGCCAAGTGCAGGACAAGGATTCAGGGACTACAAAGTATCTTACTCTCAGTGTCTAGTGTGTTACTCTAAGTCAACCAGGCTTGACAGAGAAGTTAGTGGCAAAGGGGTTAAAAGGATTATCTGAGGACTTCTATCAAAACATCTGTCTCTCCATCAAGATTCCAACTCTATAAATGCAATGGACACCTAAGTGCATGAATTTATATATACCTCACTTGGTCATTTGCATAGCTACCCCTGCCCCCAATTGTGTGTCACTAGCTAGATTAAGATACTCATATTTTAGATCAGCTAATTAAGAAAAGACAGTTTGAAAAGCCAGTTCCTTTCTCCACTTTCCCCAAAAAGCCATGGGTAAATTATAGCTTCCCTATATAAAAAGCAGGAGAGCAGGCCAGGCCCGTGGTGGCTCATGTCTGTAATCCCAGCACTTTGGGAGGCCAAGGTGGGTGGGTCACCTGAAGTCAGGAGCTGGACACCAGCCTGGCCAACATGGTGAAACCCCATCTTTACTAAAAATACAAAATTTAGCTGGGTGTGATGGCACACACCTGTAATCCCAGCTACTTGGAAGACTGAGGTAGGAGAATCTCTTGAACCCGGGAGGTGGAGGTTGCAGTGAGCCGAGATCACACCGCTGCACTCCAGCCTGGGCAAAAGAGTAAAACTGCATCCAAAAAAAAAAAAGGAGGAGCAATATTGTGGCTGGGAAAATACCTTCAGTACCACATGTCCTATCCTCTTCATCCTCTGTTCCTACCACACCACAGCTCCCAGTCAATAATCTCAAAAGATGCTATTATCTGCTTCCCTATTTATATATGCTATTAAATGTATGACCTCTTTAACTCAACTGGCTCCATTCAGCACTCTGGAGTTCTAGATCAGCTAATTAAGAAAAGGCAGTTTGAAAAGCCAATACCTTTCTCCATTTTCCCCATAAAGCCACAGGTAAATTACAGCTCCCTATATAAAAAGGAGGAGCAGGCTGGGTATGGTGGCTCACGCCTGTAATCCTAGTACTTGGGGATTCTCTACCCTATATCTCATTTAAGCCTTTTATTCAGACCTTAATTCTAAGAGGTATTTAAAACATTTAAATCCCACTTTAATGTTTCTAAAATTAGACAACTATATAGTTAGTGGGCACATTTAATGTGATGGTAGCTTTATTTCTCTTACATGACATTATTACATCAATGGAATATCTTCAAACGTTGCCTAAAAACATAGAGAACATTATTGTCCCTTTTTAAAAAAAAACGTCATATGACAAAAACCATCAATATCACACTGCTTATATTTCATACTAATTCCCATGCTGTGGCATGAAAAATATTTATCAAGGCTACTCAAGAATGAATCACTTACATGAGCAAAATAACATCAATGGGAATAATATATGAGGCTAGTATCAGAAGTTACATGATACTCTATTAATGTTGAAGAAAATAATTATATATGATTGCTTCTTCCAAACTGGCATTTGGGAATTTTTTTGAAATCCAATATTTCTTACTTAGGGCTTTTGGATTACAGTCAGTATTTCCAGATCCTCCCAGAAAGCAATAAATAGTGTATTTATTCTTCCTTTTATGCAGAAGAGAAACATATTCAGAGAATTTCCAAAAGGAAAATTTCTATTCTTCATAAAACTGACATTCAGAGAAACTGATCTTGTAGAAAATCTTCAATGTGTGTGTTACTGTTATATTCATTAAACCACTTCATAAATATTTTATTCTCAAGTTGAAATAGTATGATAGTATTTTGTTTCTCAATGAAAGTTTCAAGTGAATGGTGCCTAGGGGAATGCATAAATTTAAATTCTTAAGTCAAAATTGTGTGTGTGTGTGTGTGTGTGTGTGTGTACACATAAAAACAAGAGAATGAATACAGCTTAAACATCAAGAAACTTAATAAACACCATGAGGAAATATGATATACTAGAAAAAAAATAAACTTACGAAAACAAGGAAAAAATAAAGCTTAGGGACTATTTAAATCTTATAAAGATTATCCCCAGACTAAACACCACAAGAAGCCAATTAACAAATCAATAAAATACTAAGCACATATCATATAAAAAGATATTGTGCTCAGCATGATATATAAAAGAATCTCTGGATACCCCTAAATTACTTCTAAAATTAAATACTTAAGAACAAACATTTTCGATTTTCAACATGATACAAGTATCATAGTAGATGCAGAATTCAGCATACTCCCCAGTCCTCCATCACCATCTAGTGGTTAAATTCACAAAACAGGTGAAGAAAATTCAATTTCTGTCCTATTTACAGCATTTGAATACACAGTAACACAACCTAGCACTTTGCTACAGTTTTCCTTTAAACATCCTTATTAATGCTAATGTATACAGATGTATATCCTACAGCTGCCCAGTCCAATGTAATAATTAATGTCATCATGGAGTTTTGTTACAGATGTAAAAAAAAAAAACAAAACAAAAACTGAAAAGACTGTAACATGAGTTTCATGGGAAAATGCTACAAATAATGACTGCTCTTTCTAAATTAACATTAGAAAAATTTTTAAAATGTATAATTTATAGTTTCAAAACTACACAAAATCATCACTAGAATTGAACAGGGAGAAAAGACTCAGTGTTAAAAAAAATTTTCCATCAACTTATCAAGAAACTCATGAGATTCATTTTGAATACAACTTTCATTTTGAATACTCTTAAAAGTTTTCTTATAAGCCACAATGATAGGAAATCGTCTAAAATTATAAAAATGATAAAACAATGTCACCCTTAGAGACATGCATCTCTTTTTATCCTTAACTGGAAACTCAAGATACAGAACTAAATTGGAAATTCCTTTTATTTCACTTAAGGCAAACATTCTTAATAAAAGTAAACTGGCTCAAACAGTTTAGGCAAGCATTCTTAGTAAACTAGCCAACTTCTCTTTGAATTACGTTCGAGTACAGCTGGGCACAGTGGCTCATGCCTGTAATCCCAGTACTTTGGGAGGCCAAGGTGGGCAGATCACAAGGTCAGGAGTTCGAGACCAGCCTGGCCAACATAGTGAAACTCCATCTCTACTAAAAGAATACAAAAATTAGTTGGGCATAGTGGCGTACACCTGTAATCCCCACTATTCAGGAGACTGAGGCAGAAAATTGCTTGAACCCGGGAGGCGGAGGTTGCAGTGAGCTGAGATTGTGCCACTACACTCCAGCCTGGGTCATAGAGCAAGACTCTGTCTCAAAAACAATAATAATTATGTTTCAGAATATTCAGAGGCTGTAGTCTGGGCAGACTTCCCAGCAACTCCTAGAATTGACCCATACACCTGCTTTAATCAGCCTATGAACCAGAATCTACAAATAGATACCAGATTCCCGAGAGTCTCCAAGTCTATGTTTAAATTTAAATCTTACATTTCCAACATTCTGGATATATTTACATAAATACATATGCGGAGAAACACATAGCATGTATAACTGGGGCTAACAAGTTTAGCATAAAGAATGTAAATCAGCCCCTTAATCTATGATAGATTTTAAACAGTCTTAAGAAACTGTATCCAATGCTTAAGATGGTTACTGCTAGCCTAAAGCAAAATATCTTTTCTAACATAGAAAGCCGTCTGTCAGTTACTCAACAATGAATTACCTCTATGTATTTTTCAAAAAGCCTGAACCATACCATGTCTGTGAATAGTTCTTGACTTCGTCTCAGTATATAACTTATAATACAGAGTGAGTCTCTTTTTCTATGCCTTATAGAATTGTCATGTTCCTTTGTTAGTTTGAGCCAACTTCCAACATTTTATCCTTTGTGCTTTCAATGTCATGAAATATTTCAAGAATTCCTTAATTGTAAAGCTTCTTGTCAGCATCGCTTTCTCTAGGACATCTCATCCATATTAACAACTTTGCCTTCACTAAGTTCATCTAACAGCATATTATAGAGGTTTAAACTTCCCCTGGTTAACTATTTCTTTTGTAATTCCACATGCCTGTGATTCAAATTTCACTTCCTTATTATCCCGTGTCATTTCTCTCCTGAACTTTCATTTTTGTTGGCATACTCTCTTTAAAATATCACTGTAAAATGTCGTGGGGTTTATTACTGGCAAACAAGGAGGCAACACTACACACTTTGCTGAGTGTGCGTGAACTGAGCAACAGATGTGCAGTGACTAATCACCAACAGACTTTGAAAGAAGTGAGATGATTGGCCACTCCTGTATGTTATTTACATGTTGATCTGTGAACTGGAGAGCTAGCAATTAAGTTTGTACTTTATGAAACTACTTACAGTTAATATACTGGGTAACTAAAATTTGGACTGTTGTAGGGAGACTGGTATTATTTAACTAAATCATAATAACTCAAATATATGTCAGAATTGTGAAATCAAGGACTGCCTGCCTGTAAGTGCAACCATAATCATAATTCAAAGGGAAAACAGAGAGAAAAATCTATAATGACATGTAATGTAACATGTAAATACTTAAGCACAACTATTTGAAATAATGTCATTCATTCAACATAAAGTGCTAAGATGCATGGATCTAACATTTAATCATGTGAATTTAACAGACACAAATATTTGTGACCCAAATGCAACTTTCTTATTACTATTATTGATGGGGCTTTCCAAAATAAATAATTCTTAACAAGATTCCAGATAGAGTATTTAGTAGATAGTAGTTAAATTCTTGGAAAAATTTGGCTGATCTATATTAAACCAGACAAAATATGTTTATATGTAAATAGACTTAAATTATAAGCTCAGATATTGATGAACAAGCTTTTCACCCATGGGAAAGTTAACAGGTCACTCCCATAAGCAGCACGAGACAATTCTTCACTATGTAAGAATTGTGCCTCATACTTTGTTTGCTATCAAGCATTCATGGCCCCAGCCACTTAACATAGGGACAACCCAAAAAATACACTGAAATTGACAAATAACCTCTAGGGCAGTAATGCCTACCACTGAGAACGCTGATTTGGATTCCTGAGCCATTTGTGGACAGAGAGAAAAATATGACCAAGGTTTCAAGCAATATAGAAACCCAGACCTCTAGATACCAGTAGGTACCAACCAAATTTGGAAAGGGATAGAGTATTAATAAATAAATGGCAAATATGGGGTAAACTTTTTCATGGCCACTTCTATTAATCACAAAAATGATAAGAAAGCAATGATTTCTATAAAGTTTATTAAAAAGTTTCAATAGATGCCTGCTTTGAAGTTTTCTACAAATGCTATTTGAAAGACAACTATATATACTTCCCACAGAAACCCCTAAAGTGGCAAGTTAAAAATAGTGATAATAATGATAAATTCTTACATAGTGCAGATCAGTCACTATCTACGTGCTTTACTTTTAATAAAAATGTCCTATAACAGATGAAGAAACTGAGACACACCTAGCCAGGAAGTGAAGTAATGATGGCAGGTTTTGAAGCTGAGGGGTCTGACTACGAAGTCCATGCTGTCACCAAGACTGCAATACTTTGTCTCCACCCCATTCAAGAAGGCCCCTTACCCCTGAACTCATTTAACAATACTATCATACACCCAGGCCCCTGAACTGAAAATCTGAGCGCCCTCTTTTCCTCATTCCCATTAACATCTTCTACCAAATCCTGCCACGCCACCCCCAGAAAAAGACAAGCCAGGTCTCTCCTGCCTGGCCTGGTACCCACTGCAACTCAGCCCCAGTGGGAGCAGGTCTGGTCTCATGGATGAGAAAGGATTTGGGAGGTGGGCAGACCTGGATCCTACCTCTTACTGTGTGCCATGCTGAGAGAGAAAAAATAAACCGTCATGACTTTACACTGATGGCAATACTACTTGAGGCCTTGACTTTTCAGCTCCTTCCCAGTCTTTTGCATACTCTTTTCTAGAACTTTTAACACTGAATGATTATTTTCTAATAACATTAAAGTAACTAATGTTTATTGAGCACTCCCTACATACCAGGCATTGTTTTCAGCACCCGACTTGTATTAACAGATTTGATCCCCAAAACAAACCCGTAAGGCCCATAAGGAAGTACTAGCATTGCCCTTAATTAGAGATGAAGAAGTAACTTTCTAAGGCTAGGTTGAAGGCTTTAGGGAAGCCCTCTCAACTAAAGCCTGAAAAAACTGCTTAATAAACATAACAGATCATACCGAATTAAGATAACATTATTTTAAGCCAGTCAATCAATCATACACTTTTGATCACTTTATTCCCTTATAATTATAAATTAGAACAGCTCATGTAATTTGTTGTCAAAACTGGGACACTTTTGTGAGTGAAAGTGTTATGGAGCTGGCACAGCAGTTTTCAACTTGGACTATATGGGCAAACAAGAATATATGTCCCTCTGTTAGCAATACATATGAAAATATATGTCTATGTTAGGATAATGTAACCTAGTAAAACAAGCAGCTGAAAATAAGGAAAAAGAACTCCATGAATCCAGCCATCTTATCAATGAGAAGCTTCCCCTCTGTGAAGCTTTTTCCATGGAGTTAACACAGACTGTGAACCCCTGGATGCTGGATTAGCAGCTATTCAACAAAAGTCTCTCATGGATGCTTCCTAGGAGCATGGAGAACAGTTTTCTGAGTTAGTGTCTGTTGCTTGCAGTTTTGCTTAATACCACAAGAAGGAACATAGCCCACCCAAGTTGAATATTTGCTTGCTTTTGCTTCCAGAAGGAATAAGTCATCTAAATTCTAGTTTGGATTTTTTCTCTCCTCCAAAGCAAAACTATCACAAATCTTTCTTAATACTATTGACTGATAGGTACAAAATTTATGCTCTGTACTGATTTCAAGAGATCTTTACAGACACCACAAGAAGGAACATAGCCTACCCAAGTTGAATATTTGCTTGCTCTTGCTTTCAGAAGGAATAAATAATCTACATTCTAATTTATATTTTTTCTCGCCTCCAAAGCAAAACTATCACAAATCTTTCTTAATACTATTGACTGTAGGTACAAAAATTTTTGTTTTGTATTGATTTCAAGAGATCTTTAGAGACAGACACTACATTTGCCTTTCCAAGGCACCTGGCCTCCCTGCAGACCACAACTCAATGAAAGTCGATCAGGAGGTAGAGCCATGTGAGGGCACAGGGTACTCTAACTATAGCAGCGAGATCACAGGAAGTCTGTGATTCTCCTGAGAGAGACTGCCATTTGCAAAGCCGAGTCATGTACAAGGTGGGCTCTGAGTAAATCCTCCTATCATAATTAAGTGACAAAAGTATAACCACACACTGTCATACAACTCACTTCTCTTAGTTCATTCCTGCTGCTGTAACAAAATACTTTAAACTGGGTATTTATGAACAACAGAAATGTCTTGTTCACAGACCTAAAAGATGGGAAGTCCAAAGTCAAGGAGCCAATGAATTCCCTGAGGTGAGGACCTGTTCCTCATGGATGGTGTCCAGTGTCCTCACATGGCGGAAGGTGAGCTTTTATGCAAGCACTGGTCCCATTCACAGGGTTCCACCCTCATGGCCTAGTCACCTCCCAAAGGCCCCACTTCTTAATACCAACACACTGGGGATTACATTTCAACATATTTATTTATTATTTCAATAGGATTTTGAGGAACAGGTGGTGTTTGGTTACATGGATAAGTTCTTTAGTGGTGACTTTTGAGATTTTGGTGCACCCATCACCCGAGCAGTGTACAATGCACCCAATGTATAGTCTTTTTTTGGAGACAGAGTCTTGCTCTGTCACCCAAGCTGGAATGCAACAGTGTGATCTCAATTCACTGCAACCTCCCCCTCCCAGGTTCAAGTGATTCCCCTGCCTCAGCCTCCTGAGTAGCTGGGACTACAGATGTGTGCCACTGGACCTGGCTAAATTTTATATTTTAGTAGAGACAGCGTTCACCATGTTGGCCAGGATGGTCTCAATCTCCTGACCTCATTATCCGCCCACCTCAGCCTCCCAAAGTGCTGGGATTACAGATGTGAGCCATGCCCCCCAGCCCCCAATGTTTTGTCAGTCTTTTATCCCTCACTCCCCTCCCATCCTTCCACCCAAGTCCCCAAAGTCCACTGTATTATCCTTATGCCTTTGCATCCTCATAGATAAGCTCCCACTTATAAAATACATCATGCTTGGTTTTCCATTCCTGAGTTACTTCATTTAGAATAATGATCTCCAACTCCATCAAGGTTACTGCAAATGCCATTATTTCGTTTCTTTTTATCAACACATAAATATTGGAGGGACACAAACATTCAGACCATAGCACCACTTCATGACCACTGAGAATCAGACAAGGGTAAAGCTGTTCCTTAAATGGCCCATTCAAACACTAAATATAAAAATTTGGCCTGATTCTTCATTCTGATTAACCGGTCCATACAGAAAAGTATAACTGTTGTGCTCAAGTTATTAATTATAAAGATATGCAAATCTCTACAGCATTAATTGCCTAAAACCACAATTCTAGTCAGGCCACCAAGGAAATTAAATTACCAAGATAATCACACAATCCTCACAGAATCCAGAATTAAAAACAAGTGTGCTTAGTTAATAATCGTTTGCTGAGCAGAGATAACAGCGCTACATAATTCCAGGTGTGGCTTATTCTTTGGGTGGAAAAAAACAAACTCTACATGTGATCACCCACAACACTTCCTTTGACTTCAATTAACTCTCAGTCAAGTTCTCTGAAAAGTCAATACAGCAAATCTTTCCTTAAACCTGCTAAGTCCATCCTCCCACACATTATGGCAGATGAACAAGCAGCATTCCTTGTCAGAACAACTGTGGGAAGGTTTATCTGATAAAAACGAAGTATGTCCCTACATTCACAAGTTTCACTCCAGCTCTCTCAGTGACTTCCCAAGGCCTGTTTCCTAACTTGTTCTAACACTGTACTGAAAAGCCGAGCAGTTAGGGTGCTGAGTAAACTGTCTGACAAAGCAGCATGTCATCCTCTTAGTTACCTGTCCTAAGTTGAATCATTATGCACGTCAGGGGTTCAGACACCCACAAAAGGGGTTCAAAAGTGTACACATGATTAGATGATTTAATACATTTGGGATATTATTTAAAATATTCATAGTCTGTTTTCAGATAATTTCCATTCTCTCATTTATCTTTACTTGCAGAACCAGAGCACGGAGTTGGGGAATATTCTCTTTCTTCCCCATATTTTGATAACAGATACTCAATTAACAAATACTTCTGATTACCTACTATGGTACTGAATACCACAGGTACAAAACAAAGCCAGCAAGGACAGCTAGGCATGATACAGAAACACAGGCCGCATCAGGCGAATAATGACAATACTGAGACATTAGGGACATGTCCAAAGGCATGGTGAGTCTCGCAAGCAAATGGGAGCAAAAGGAAGATAATGAGAAACGACACATTTCTGAGATCTGAAGGAGTAAAAGAAAATGTTTTCCTGCTTCCTCAGCATCTTTCAAAAAAAAAATGCCAGAAAGAGAAAATACATGTATGAGTTTTTGTAACAAAGTTCTAAATTCTGATTCTTTGCTAGTATCAACTGAGATTCAGTCCAATTTTCAAGATTTAAACCCAATCGAATGCTAGCAATACAGAAAATCTGTTTGCACACTTCAGCTAATTGGGATTAGATAATCAACCATGACTCAATGTTAGCTCCCATACCAAAGTGAGGTTTTGTGAAATGCCCATAAAATATGTACAAACTGCACCTGTTTTCTAAACTGTTACTTCTTTCAGTCTACCACAAGGGGGTGATATTGTACCAGACATTCGTTTTCTCCCTTGTAATTATCAGATGAAGGCAAGTGCACAATTGCCAATGAAGTCCCATGTCCTGTCACTCATTGCTAGAGGGTTAACAAAAAGCCATTATTTTATAATGCAGTGACCTATATCACATTTTAATGATAATTTCTGCCCCCTTTCTCCACTACTCTAAATCAACAAGCTGGCAAAACTGAATGCTTCACACAGAGAAACATAAAAAGCCATGTCTGCACTCAATGTTTTCCTATTAGATTATACTTTTTCAAAAACACTTTTTCAGTCATTTTAATACAAAGCTTAAATACTTTATGGCACACAAAATTATGAAGTCCTGAACATGACATTTCAGATCCCCCACATTATACGCTGCTCCGCCTTCACTGGCTTTCCTAAAATTAAACCTCGGCTCACATCATTCTTTTAATACAGTACTAAGTTGACTTTCACCCCTGTTCTACAAGTAAAAGAGCCATCCAGCAAGAAGCATTTTGGATGCCAGTTAAGAGATCCCATAGAGGACAACTTTCAAACACACTCCCTTTAAGTATCCTTGTACATTGTGCTTTCATAAAATGCTTACATTGGGCTTTACCAAAATCTTCTGTATTCTTATCCCAATATCCTTCTCAACATCAAGTGAAGTCCTTGCAGCAGCCACGCCTCCCAACACATACAAAACACACACACAATTATAAATCACTTGCCAACCAAAAAAAAAAAAAAAACACAACTAAATTATGTAACCCAGCAAATACCTGCTATGGTTAAAATAAATTCATTGAAAATGTTCATATTTATCTGAAAATCCATCAATAGGTACTGATTAAATAAATTATGAAATACTACAAAGCTACAAAAAAGAGTAAGGTCTGTACAGGGTTCACATGAACAAGTCTCCAAGACAGCCAGTGGTGACGAGGCAAGGTGCGCTGGTGTCTTACTCACTGTGCTCAATAAAGCAACTGGGGAAAGTTGGGGAAGGGCAGTAACAATAAAGTCGTCTCGGTACTTACTTTAAGGAAAAATGATTTCAAAAGACATAATAGTAAGAATTATGCATATTTGAATTCTGGGATAAGGAGCAAAATAGGACATTTATGGAATCAAGATGTAAGCCAGCCAGCTATTTATGGGCAGTTGATGACAGGCTGGATAGAAACTGACTGGAAACATATTTGGGGACATATCTGGGGATTACGTGTGTTAAACTCACTCTATTTGTAGTATGAATACACAAGGGATGTTTTTATATAACTAGTCCTATTACTAATAAGGCAGAGTCCTGCCTGGAAATGGTATTGAAGAATGTGTGAGCACACAGTGTGGGCTAGGGGTGTTTGTCATATCAGAGGTATGTTGCGGGCTCTGAGAAAACGATTAGTCAGGAGAAAATCCACAGTACTTTAAGGATTCCACAAAAGGAAAGAGGAACTCAGAACTATTTCACATAAATCAAAACACCACAGACAAAAGGAAAATATTGACATTTTAGATTTTGTTTTCTAAAACACTCTTGCACACAAGGACCAGGCCCTCTATTTTTTTAACTATAATGTTGTTATGAGCTACGCTGTATTATGCCTGGTGTCTAGTGTTGAAGAGTCAAGTTGCCTATGTTGCTAAAAGTCATAATGAAATATCTAACTTTAAAAACATCTAAAAATATAATAAATATTGTCAGGCTAAAATATTTTTTCAAACATTAATACTTGCTTCCAATTCTAATAAAATGTGAACAAGCTGAACTTTTATTTAAGCATCTTCACAAAATGTCCAGCACAACCTAAAGACTACTAAGTCTAGTCCTGTCACTTTCGGTCTTAGGTAACACTTAAATTTTCTGAGGCTCTGTTTTCTCACCTGTGAAAAAAAGAATAGTTACTTCTCTAAGGATTGCCATGTGTTTTGGCTGTGAAAGGATCTAGTAAGGAGAGAGGATGCTTCAGTCAAGTGTATGAGTATATGCAGCTGGGACTGGATCCAATCTTTGCAGATGAATGGAAAAGTGCCCGGCTGTCTGCCCCCTCCCCACCCCTCACTGTCAATCGCTTGAACCTCGGAGGTGGAGGTTGCCAGTGAGCTGAGATTGCACCACTGCACTGAAGCCTGGGCAACGACAGAGTTTTTTGAAACTCTGTCTCAAAAAAAAAAAATAATAAAACAAAAGCGCAGTACCAGTGCACGGGATCCAGGCTCTGCCAGGGTTTAAATCCCAGCCCCAGAGGCTGTGAGACCTGATGTAACATCTCCATGCCTCAGTTTCCTTGTCTATTAAGAAAAAGGTCAGGAAGAGGAAGTAGACAAACCTATAGCACTCATGGGGTCATTGGTGTACTCAAGTTAAAATACACAGTGTTCAGAACAACACATGCAAATCAGCACTGAATGTTCTGAAGACACTGGCTTAACCCAAGATGAGGCCCATGGCTCTGGCAAGTTTCCAGACAACAGCTGACCCCCTTTAGCTCTCCACTTCTCCATAATCCCTCTACTCCCAAGCATCTTACATAGAATCCACCCCATCTGTACCACCTGCCATTAGGGGGACCATCAGTAGGGCTATCCTTTTGGACTTGGACTTTGCAATTCCTGGCATTAAAAGGAAAGCAAGCAGTTCCAGTCAAAGAAATTACAATGTTCTCCCCAGTCATACTCAATAACAGGTATGTGGAACACCCCACAGGGAAATCAAGAAGCACAAAAGAGACCTGGAACAATTAATGGGTGTTTTTGAGGCTGTCAGAGTAAACAGCATCTCCTGCAATAAATCAGGGAAGTCTTGAGAGTTGCAGCTTAGAGCTACTGTTCATGCCAAATCATCCATTTAATCAGCAAAATGTTTACATCTGGAGGACTCTACAATGCACCCTGGTAATAACCAGGCTCCAGCGGCTCCCCCTCGTTTCCACTTGTCCTTAAGTTTATTTACTCACCCGATCTCACTGCAGCTGAAGCTAACAAGTCTCTCTATGCACATCAGTATTATTAGCCCCTCAATCAAAGCATCAGTGAGGACTATTGGGACCCTCTGGAGATCTGAAGAAGAGTCCCTCTGTCAGGGAGAAATGGGGAACTTCTCTAAACAAGCGCTGTGTCTCACTGCTCTTTGCCAAGGATCAATAGTGACTAGTCAGTTTGTGAGACAGAAAATAAGAAAATACTCTTCATGAAGGAAACAATGTTCTGGGTATGTGTTAGTCCCTACTCCATCTCCAATGTCCAGAACACTGCCTCCTACATAGCAAGTACATGTCAAACAACTAGAATAGTAGCTGGCATGTCAAAAGCCAGTGATATTACAACTGCAAATGTATCATTATGTTTTTAAGGCAAGCTGAACTTTACAAGTTGTTAGCCATAATTTGCAATCTAACAGCCTAAGTAGACACACTTAAAATGCAGAAACCTTATAAAGTAAGCTTTTCAGCCCCTTTTCTTTCTGGTTCAGAGTTACACTTTGAAGAGGACTTTTTAGCCATCTTCTGAAGACTTCCAAATCTAATGTCAGTAAAAGTCACTGGGAAAGACAGTGGAGCACTGCAGGACATCACCAATTATATTACAGAGCCTGAAAGGAAGTGAAAATATGAAGACTTTCAAAATAGTAACACAGACGGCACCAATAGCAAAATGTTAACACACGAGTTTATCTGAAGTTCTACTTGAGATCTATTTATCAGTAGTGTTCAAATATGGGAAAATTAGTGTTAAAAAAATGACAATGCAACACCTCTTATCTAAAAGATGTCGACACTGGTGTCGAAATGCTTCTTTATTCTGTTAATTCCACTTTTCCAGGTAGCTCCAACCACCCATCTCTGCATGTTAAACAGTGAAGCTAACAATTTCCTCTGCGGGTGCTTCAGAAAGAACCATATCTTACACAGTTCTTACACATCACATGTTGTAATTACTCATATCACATGTTGAATTTGACAATGGCAAGGGTTAGAAAATAGGTTGTTGCCTGGCTGCGCACCAGATGATGTGGGGGTGTGGGGAAAAGAAGTAGGGGAAATAGAAAAGGAGGATTGTTTTTGCATTACTGGAGAAAATGAATTAGCTCAGAAGTCAGCCTGATACCCACAGAGATTAAAACGTCTTTTCCTTTCTTTTTGTTTCCCCATCCCAGTCTTCAATAAGCTCTATCTGACCACAGCAGCAGAGGGACTCACTATCTCGTGGTTTCTGTCAAGTTCCTGATTTTCATCCATAGTTGAAGATGAGCAAGAACTCTGTAACAGTGTTAGTTACCTTGGAGCCTACATTGAGAGTATTTCAAAATGAGTGGTGTGTGACTCTCACCGATGAAGGCCTAGACGCAGGTAAGAAACAGCTTTGCTATGCAATGACTTGCGTGTGTGTTAAAGGTGCATGGGAACAGAAAAGATTTCTGAGCGGGGCAGCAACAAGGCTGGGGAACGCTGGGCCATTGCAACTCACATTTTTCTCAGTGAGAAAACAACTATAATTGGCATGTTAATATGGAGATCCAATTCTGAAATATTATCATTTATGATTATTTAGGATTTCCAATCGTGGCTGTCAAAATATATCCGTGATGAAGAAATATAAAATCTAAATATTTATAAAGACAATATATTTACTTATAAAATGTATAATATATAAATATGTACAAATATATTTATAAAGATTATATATAAACATACATATATACAAATATATTTATAAAGATTATATATAAATATAAACATATTTATAAAGAAAATGTTTAAAAGGTATTCATCCAGGACAAACATTTCAAAAGCTCATAAATGCATATTAAACTTGCTTCTCAAAACTATAAAATCAATTAGAGTAATACTTATGTTAATATGCACATGTTTTTGTTTGCAATTGCATACATGTACAGATATACACTTGCATTTAATTTTTTTTTTTTTTGAGACAGAGTCTTGCTCTGTCACTCAAGCTGGGGTATAGTGGCACGATCTCGACTTACTGCAATCTCCACCTCCCTGGTTCAAGCAATTCTCCTGCCTCAGCCTCCTGAGTAGCTGGGATTACAGGCACGTGCCACCACGCCTGGCTAATTTTTGTATTTTTAGCAGAGACAGGGTTTCACCATGTTAGCCAGGCTGGTCTCAAACTCCTGATCTCATGATCCACCCACCTCAGCCTCCCAAAGTGCTGGGATTACAGGCATGAACCACTGTGTCCAGCCAGTTGCATTTATTTGTACATACACTTATATAGGTAAAAGCTTTTATCTTTGTCATTATTGATATGTTACCACATTAACACCTAATAAAATGCCTTTAAATTGTAAATCACAAAAATGTCCATCCTATGCATAGCAAATATTTGAGTTCATATGCTACTTACTTATAGTCTATGACTAACCAACTAAATTACTTATAATACTTTAAACATTATAAATTAAATTACATTCAGGAGAAGTAGCACAGGCCCACAATGTCAGCATATTCGATCAAGCCCATGCAATCCATCTTGTCTATTAATATATATTTTTTAACCAATGACAATCCTATGAAGAAAATGAATCAAAGATCACGCTAGTAAAAAAAATAAATTGTAGTTTGCATATTCATCTTTCTAAAACATACAAACTTGATGATCAGTTTTAGCACTAAAAGAAAAACCTAGCCATTAAGTTAAAAACAATTTAGAGGTTGGGACTTCGAGACCAGCCTGGCCAACATGGTGAAACCCCATCCCTACTAAAAATACAAAACTTAGCTGGGCAGTAGTGGCACACGCCAATAATTCCAGCTACTCAGGAGGCTGAAGAGGAGAATCGCCTGAGCCCGGGAGGTGGAGGTTGCAGTGAGCTGAGATTGGGCCACTGTACTCCAGTCTGGGCGAGAAATTGAGACCCTACCTCAAAAAATAAAAAATAAAACACAAGTGGGGAGATTCCAAGGTATTCAAAGCATGAAGACTCAGGGGAAGTGGGCAGGGTGTGAAGAAAGAAGTATGATTTGCTGAGGTGTTAACAGTGCTCACTTCATAGTTGAAGCAGGTACAGAGGGTGTGACTATCCTGAGCAAGGCCACCCAGCTTATCTACTCAGGAGCCTGAATCCTCTCAGCACAGGGAGGATGCCTTCACTCCATTCATCGTGGGTGGCTCCTGCAGCCCACAGGATTCTAATCAGCCGAGCCTCACCCTAAGTATATCCACTCCCTGCCCTTCCACTCAATCGCCATCACCATGTCCTTCAATCTTCTTCAATCCTCCTTCACCATGTATTTTAGAATATTATTTAAATTTTCCTAGCTATAAAAATGTTTTATCTAGTACTATGTACATTTGAGAAAAAGTTATAGCTAAAAACATGATTGTAATCACGGCTAACATCTTTAAACAGAATACAACTGGGAAGAGGTGACAGGAGTAGGGGAAAAAAGCCTCTCCATGTCAGGAGTACCCCTCCTTCCCATTTCCTTATCTGTAAAGCAGCACTGTAAGGATTAAATCAGATAGTATTTGTAAAGGCTTCCTTTTTTTTTTTTTTT
>PVKP010030278.1:0-28093 GCA_004027715.1 Plecturocebus donacophilus
AAGAACAATAGTAAAATCAGCTACATAACTGGGTACAATCAAGTCACGCAGGTGGTGGGGAAACTTATAGTTAAAAGTTACTGACCTATGCAAGGCACCAGAGAGGCAGAAACCTATTATATTTGCGCAGTCACAAGAACAAGCACAGGACCCAATAGTGGGTAAACGAAGTCATAAATCAGATACAGAAACTGGACACCTTGTCCTGTCAGACCACATGCAGGCCACATCACAGTCTCACAAAGTTCTTTTTATAATTCCTTTACCTGCAGTTCCTACTTTCCCATAGCTCGACTGCCCCCAACGGGAAACTGTGTCCGGGCTCAAGCTCACCATATGGTGAGGCCCAATTCTGAGGGACCTCACATGGGAACGAACCCCACAGGTTCTTAGCTTCCTTGCGTTGCATTAGATCATGCTCCATCAGTTCAGAGGTGTTTTTTATTACCCACCTTCTTAAGCCTACTTCTGTTGATTCGTCAATATCGTTATCTATCTAGTTTGGTGTCGTTTCTGGAGAGGAGTGGCAATCATTTCGAGAAGAAGAGACATTTTGTTTTTTGGGATTTTCAGCATTTTTGCTCTGGTTTTTCCTTAATTTGTAGATTTATCTACCTTTGGCTTTTGAGCCTGATGACCTTTGGATGTAGTTTTGTGTGGGGTTCCTTTTTGTTGATGTTGATGTTCTCTCTGTTTTTTCTTTTTCTTCCAATACTCCCCTCTTCTGCTGGTCTGCTGGAGTTTGCTGGAGGTCCATTCCAGACCTTGTTCACCTTGGTATCACCAGTGGAGGCTGCAGAACAGCAAAGATTGCTTCCTGCTTCTTCCTCTGGAAGCTTCATCTCAGAGGGGCACTGGCCTTATGCCAGCCAGAGCTCTCCTGTGTGAGGTGTCTGTTGACCCCTGTTGGGCAGTCTCTCCCAGTCAGGAGGCAGGAGGATCAGGGACCCACTTGAGGAGGCAGTCTTTCCCTTAGCAGAGCTGGTACATTGTGCCTGGAAAATCCCCCTTGTCAGGATCAGCTGCTCTCTTCAGAGCTGGCAGGCAAGAAAGTAAATCCACTGAAGCTGCACCCACAGCTGCCCCTTCCCCCAAGTGCTCTGTCCCAGTTGTATGGTAGTTTTATCTGTAAGCCCTTGATGGGCTGCTGTGTTTCCTTCAGAGATGCCCTGCCCAGTGAGGAAGAATCTAGAGAAACAGTCTGGCCACAACTGCTTTGCTGTGCTGTGGTGACTTCTGCCCAGTCCAAACCTCCCAGCCTTCTTAGCACTGTCAGGGGAAAAGGACCTACTAAAGCCTCAGGAATAGCATGTGCCCCTCCCCCCACAAAGCTCAATCATCCTCAGACTTCAGACTGCTGTGCTGTCAGAATTTCAAGCCAATGTTTCTTAGCTTGCTGGGCTCTGTGGGAGTGGTACCTGCTGAGGAAGACCACTTGGCTCCCTGGCTTCAGCCCCCTTTCCAGGGGAGTAAACAGTTCTATCTCTCTGGGGTTTCAGGTGCCACTGAGGTAAGAAAAATCTCTGGCAGCTAGCTCAGTGTCTGCCCAAACAGCTGTCTAGTTTTGTGGTTGAAACCCAGAGCCCTTGTGGTTTAGGCATATGAAAGAATCTCCTTACCTGTGGATTGCAAAACCTATGAGAAAAGTATAGTATCCAGTAGCACTGTCCCTCACCACTTCCTTGGCTGGGAGAGGGAGGTCCCCTGTCTCCTTGCACTTCCTGAGGCAATGCCCACCCTGCTTCTTCTTACCCTTCATGGGGTACACCAATGGCCTAACCAGTCCTAATGAACTGGGTACCTCAGTTGGAAATGCAGAAATCCCTTGCCTTCTGCGCTGGTCTTGCTGGGAGCTGCAGACTGGAACTGTTTCTATTTGGTCATCTTGGCCACTCCCTCAGTTTTATATTTAGAACTCCTTTCAGGGTCTCTGGTCAGGGTTGTCTAATAGTAATGAATTCCCTTTGCACTTGCTTATATGGAAATGATTTTTTTTTCTCCTTTGCTTATGAAGTTTAGTTTGGTGGCATATGAAATTCTTGGTTGGATTTTCTTTTCTTTAAGAATGCTGAAAACAAGGCCCCAATCTCTCCTGGCTCGTAAAATTTCTGCTGAGAAAGCCACTGTTATCCTGATGGGGTTTCCTTTGTATGTGATCTTTTTTCTCTAGCTGCCTTTAGGACTTTTTTTAGCATTGACTTTTGAAAATCTGGTGACTAAATGCCTTGATGATGTCCATGTTGTATAGCATCTTGCAGGTGTTCTCTGGATTTCTTGTATATGGATATGTATCTCTTGCAAGAATAAGAAAGTTTTCTTGAATTATTCCCTCAAGTGTGCTTTCCAAATTGTCTACTTTTCCTCATTCTTTCTCAGGAATGCCACGAGTTCATCAATAATTCATAGGTTTCATTGCTTCACACAATGCCACATTTCTTGAAGACTGCTAATTTTTTTTAAATTCTTTTTTTCTTTATTTTCATCTGACTATGTTAGTTAGAAAGACAAGTCTTCAAGCTCTGACATTCTTTCTCTGCTTTGTCCATTCCATTGGTAAATCTTTTAATTGTATTTTTTAATTCCTTAAGTGAGTTTTTCAGTTGCTTTAGGAGTTTCTTTGTGTTGATTTTCCACCTTGTCTTGGATTTCATTGGGCTTCCTTGCAATCCATGCTTTGCATTCTTTATGTGTCGTTTCTGAGTTTTCATTTGGGTTAGGGACCATTTCTGGAGAGCTAGAGCAAGCTTTTGGTGGTGTCACTACATTTGGATTTTTTTATGGTACCAGAATTTTTACACTGGTTCCCTCTCATCTGGATATGCTGACACTTCAGACTTTTGTAATTATTTTTGTGCAGGCAGAATTTTTTTTCTTTTCGGTTTATCTTTTCTCTATAATATTTTTTACTATTTTTCTTTTTTTTTTCCCCTTTCCTAGGTTGTGTGACTGTAGAGAATGTTTGATTGGGTCTTTTGGCTTTGCTTCTATAACTCTATGCAATTCTTTCAGCAGATTTTATATTGGTCTGTGCAGTTCGATCTTTAAGACAGTAGATGACATGTATAGGTAAGAGCCAACTGTGGCCAACATGGCTGAGTATATACTTCTTTGTTGTTTATGGAGAGGAGTCCTCGGTTGCTTCAGGCAATTGGTTGATTCATGGACTGCCAATTGGTCTGAGCTTCCTGCTCAGTCTCAGGAGAGTGGGGACCATGAAGCGGGGGAACCAGACCAGGCAGGCCTGCCTACAGATCTCCCAGTGGCAAGTACAAACACCAGTGACTAGGGAAAATCCAGTGGATGGCTGCCAAGCACCCAGAAGTTTGCCTAGGCATGTAACTGGGAAACCTTGGCCTCAAGTTCTCTACATGGGGATGGGGAGTGGCCTAAGCTCTATATCCAGGAGAATCAGTGTTGCAGATGGCCTGGAGATGTACCTGGGCATGTAGTGGAGAGCCCCCACCTCCACACCAAGATTTCTGCATAGGAAGCGTGGAGTGACTGAGGCTGCTGCTTTTGGTGAGCAGATGCTCTGCTTGCCTGGAGATCTGCCTGAGCCTGGAGCAGAGAGCCTCCTGCAACACTATCTATGTCCAGGAAGGGTGGGGTGGCTCAGGCTGCTGAACCAGATGAATGCCTCCTATTTTCAATTGCTTCTTTCATCGATTTATCTGTACAATTTATGGAAATACCCCCTGCAAACCCACCCACTCTACCGCAATATCTGCCCCAACCTACTTTTGCAGTTTCATCATTCTCTAATACCTGCACCAGGATTTCTCCAGATGTGGTTCTGAGACCACTAGTATTTGACTGCCTTCAGGAGAGCTTGTTAAAATGCGCCCTCCTGGGGTCACACTTCTGATCGATTGGGCTGTAGTTTCTCGGGTGGGGAGCAGGAATCTACATTTTGACAATTTTGGAATGCTTGAAGACCTGACCTTGCATATGTCTTGGATGCCAGTTCTATTCCCCTCACAGACCATATGAATCCTGTCCTTTCTGCCTCAGAATGCGCATCCAGAAATTCTACATTGATTCGCTTTACCCTCCCTTCCAGAAAAGTTCAAAGGCTATCTTCTCCTTGAAGTCTTCACAGATACCTTGATCTAACTGTTTATAACCCTCTGCCATCATAGCACTGTAGAAAATACATAAACTTGGGGTTAGAACATCATCAGTTTTAAAATAACGATCATCCTTTCAATCTGTAGGGACCTCTTGCGTCTTAGTTCTTACATCTTTAAAGTGGAACCAGCTCAAAAAGCAGAAGAATATAGCAAGAATCAAGAGATTGTATATGCAGCAAAGAGTTTGGTCATCACAAGTTATATTCACCCTCTACCTTGTGTGGCACTGTTTCTTCTATGACCTTGACTTCTCTCTGCACTGATTTGGGAGTTCCCTGGGAAAAGGTGCCTCCTTTTTTGTTACCTCCCAGGAGCACCATGAATGATGCTCTACTTGTAGTATATCCTGAAATGATTATTCTTAAAGACTAGCTCTCATGACTTGAGAGTTTGCCCTGTGTTAGGTACCATTCTACCACTGGATGTTGACTATTTTATTTAATACTTCCATCAACCCCATAATGTAGGGAGTAGTATTATGCCAATTTTAAAGATAAGAAATTGAGGCACAAAGCAGCTAAGGGAAATTGTCCAAAATCTCACTGCTGGGTGGTATTGCAAATATTTGAATCGAGACAAACTTATTAGCCAGTACGTTATATTCCTTTCCGAGAGAGTAGACTGCTATGGCTAACTTATTAGACAGTACATTATATTCCTTTCCAAGAGAGAGTGGACTGGGCTATTGGCATTATGCAGAGGTCAGTAGCTGGGCAGAGGTAGGAGAACAACTCTCTCTGCAGATCCATTGTCTGCACTTTTTCTATTGTTCCATGCTGGATCTGCTCATTTCCTCTCTTGATCATGCTCAATTCTGTCATGCCAGTTTTTTAGTTAATGTTTTATTTAGCTTCTTCCAGTGCCACTCAGAAGTTGAAAGACCTAGTGGTATAGTTTCTCTCCTTAAGTTTCTTCCTGAGGAAAAATAAATGAGCAGCGTAAGTCAAATAACTGGAGCCTGCAATTATCACCAGCTCTATCTAGGGCTGGTGATAGGAGGGACGGAGTGAAATAGACCTGAGCTATTGTGGCAATCAAGGCTGTTGAATGTCAACATCAGTTTGCCTCTGTGATACCAATAGCAAAGGGTTTTCCAGTAAACATTAGGTGGAAATCAATGGACATGACAGAGGCATTGGGGTCTCTTGGAAAGGAGAAAGGTGAAGGGCACCAATGTCAAAAAACATAGCTTCCAGCTATGCCAACAACCCAGGCCTCAATCTCCTTATCTATAAAATAAAAACATTGAAACTAACCCATTGGGAGTCTCAAATAAAATCCAAGAGCAAACCTGGGATAAGAAAGAAGCCAGGCCTAGGGTCAGTGCTCTTGGGGTCTTCTCCTGGTCTTGTAGCTCCAACTTGCTTTGAGAACATGAGCAAGCTGTTCCCATGTTCCTGAGATCACTTCCAATTCGAATCCTCCTGGATTCCAGGATCCTTTGCAATGTCTTTGCAACTTTCATTTCAATCAAAACAAAAACCCTACATCCACTTTATCTGGCTTTCTTTACCCTAAGTCTTTATAAGAGTGCAGATCACAATCCCAGCCTGGTATGCCTCACCAGGCTATGTGACAAAGCCAGCCAAAGAAGGAATGACACTAACAATAGGAATATTAATAGGTGGAATTTTCTGAGTATTGACTAGGTGCCAATCGACATGCAATGCCCTGGTTAATCCTCATAACAGTCTACGAGATAGATACTCTCATTAATCACATTTTACACCTGGGGAGACTGATGCCCAGGAAAGTCAGAATCTTACAGAGATGAGTAAGTTGGATTTAAAACAAAAACAAAACAAAATCAGCTAATCCAATTCCTAGAGCCTGTGCTTTGCTGTCTTCTTACACAAGCTGATCTATGAAGAGCTGCCATAGCAGGCTTCCCTGTAGGGAGTTCAGAGGAGCCTCGGTGACTTGTGCACATCTCTGCCTGTTTCTCTCTCTCTCTCTGTCTCTGTCTCTGTCTCTCCCCACCTCTTTCCACTTATCTCTCTTAGTTTTTGTGTTGGCTTCATTATCTGTACAGAACGTTTTCATAAGCAGGAAACAAGGCATCACTCAACCCTTACTGTAGAAATTTCTGCAAATAGCAGAGACTTTTTCTTCCCCATGTCTAAATCTCAGTCCCAAAAAAGGGTTCTCAGTCCCCAAAAAGGGTTCTTATTGGCTCTACCAGGACTACCTGCCTGGTAAATCAATCCCTTACACCTAACAGTGGGGTTCGTGATAGCCTAGGCCTCAGCATGTGCCAATGCTGAAGGCCAGAAGAACATGCCTATGAGCTGAGTGAGGCATTTGGGAGGCAAGAAAACCTCTGTGCCATTTAATTAACAGTCTAAATGATGCATCAATTCCAAGGGTTCAGTAGAACAGAAAAATCAAGATGCAGTAAATAGGAGACAGTCTGGAGAGTACTGACAAAAGTTCTGGCCCAATCCAGAGGGGCACATACCCATTGTTTTCAAGTGAGGACAGGAGGGAAGTCATTACCCCCAGCATGAGCAGTCCAACTCACTTAATTTACCTGCAGCATATGAAGGGACTGGTGTTCTTGAACTCCATATGTCTGTCTGCCCTCTTCCACTAGCATTGCATACTATAAAACTCAAGATGATAAATGAAATTAACTGTCTATTGATTATAATGTGTAGGACCATCTTCAGTCCTTTGAAAGGTCCTTTCCATGACACTAATTGTGGGGGCTTGACATGTTTTAGCATGAGACTTGGAGCACAGGGGACCTGCCTGGTAAAATGCCACCAGAACCAGAGGGTGGCTTGACAAATGGTGACTAACTGCTCTGTCAAGAACTGCACTGAATTAAATAGTGATGGCAGAGAGGACCACTGAAGACAGCATGTGCAATTATTAGGAACATTTCAGAACATAGAAAAAGCTGCCACCTAAACTTGGAGAAAGTAACTTTATTTAATTCTGCTTCAGTCAGCTGAAACATCCCATCAAAATTTAAGTCACTTTGCAGAACAGGTGAAATATCCTTTCGTTTTCAAGGAGATGAGCCTTTCCCTTCATGAGTCCAGCCAGAGATGGCTTAGAGCTAGAACTAGTTTTATTAACCCCATGTATCATTCAACTTTGGGTTCCACAGGGAACAGAAAAACAAAGTTTACCTCACCCCTGAGGCTAGCAAAACAGTTGATGAAACAAAAAACCTTCACAAATAGAAACGATTTTCTGCCCCAGTCATCTCAGCATCCAGTAGCCTGCCCTTGCAAGGGGCCAGAAGAAGTCATCAGGAGGTTTAGAGGCTGAGGTCTGCTCCAAGTCCTTAAGGGCAACAAACCTGTGGAAAGGGACTACCCCTTGGAACACGAGCTAGTTCTCTCTATTCTGGGGACCATAGCTGCCCTGAAGAAGAGGTAAGTAGCATTCTCTGAACCATGACAGCCAGTCTCCACATCTAGGCTCCTTTCTGAATCTAGACCTGGTAGAGAAGCCTGATGAACAGATTTGAGGCCCTGACAGCTACAGAATTTCAGGAGTGGTCTGTGTGGCTGAGCTTCTAGGTCCAGGTCTGCTTCTCATAGCTTCCCTTCTCTAGCCTTCAGCTTTCTCACCTATTCAACAAAGAGGACAGGCTAAATTATGTCCAGAAACAACATTCTAAGATTTTAATCCTACATCCAACGATGTTAATAGCTTAGATTCCAAAAAATTCAGAGGCCAAGGCCCAAAAAGAAGTGAAAAAGAGAAGGAATATAGCACACAGTTTCTTCATAATATGCCATGGGGGCGGAGAGAAGGTAACAGGATGAGCTTAGATGGTTTCCACTCTCTCCATCAAGCATTCCCTGCAAGTAGAGCAGTGGGCTGGAGTTGGATTTCAAGGCCTGCCTGTCTCTTTCTTACTCTATGATCTCAAGCTGACCTGGTTTTTCTATTTGGGCAATAGGCACAATAGACTTAGCTCCAGAGTTTTGGTGAGGATAAATGTCAGGGTCTAGCCTGGATCAGAGTTCAATGTGATTAGTCAGGGTTCCCCAGAGGAAAAAAAAATGAGGTTTGTTTATAAAATCATATACCCTCTCAAGAAAGGATAAGTGAGCATCTTTTTTTATATGAATAAATGAGCAACGGAATGAAATGTGATACACTAATGCACACACATTAGTCACAAATGTATTATCTCAAACACACATGTTTACAAACATGGACACACCCACGTCTTTGGAGAGACACATTCACACACTCACAAAGCAGGAATGCTTGTGGAGGATTTATTAATGGAAATATATCTCTTTCCTTTACTTGATTTCTTTGTCAGTCAGAGTATACATGAGATAATAAGTATGGGGTTTTATAAGGGCCTCACGTAGTGTCTAAACTTCACTTTTTCCCAAACTATAACATTTTTATGAGTAATGAAAATGGCTCTGCTTCAAGATTTATGATCTTCCATATGTATTAAGTTGAGAGATGCCCTAGGGGTAAGCTCTCTGCATGATATTGAATCATGTCCACATCAATCATTCAGCCCAGCTACTGGGGCCCTTTAGGATAGTGCCTGGACAGAGGAAAAGAAGGTACTCATCCAGGGGATCAGGATGAAGCTCAGGGTCTTTGTAAGGCTAGGAGATAGAGGAATACTAAGGACTTAGTTACAAATACCTTACTCAAAGTAGAAAAGACCTGGAGAACTAGGGAGTCTGCAAGGCTTGTCTTTGGAGCCCTGCCCCTGTAACTAGGGCCAGACACTTCTTTAGTTCTTCCCCCTTACAATTGTAGGCTTTCAACGTGCCTCTTCTACATTACCTATCAAAGCTGTCCCTCACCTCCTTTGCAAGGATGCTATGGGAATCAAATTCATAGGAAACACAGGACAGTGCCAGCATGTGGCTGCCACATGATAAATGGCCATAACATTTACAGTGTAAACCAGCTTTTTGGTGCCCATTCATACATGCCACAAATTTTGGTAGTTACACCTCTTAACCGTCTGTCTTCAAAAGATCTTCCCTCCTGTATTCCTTACTGATCCATTACCCATTCACAAAATAAGGCAACTTCTGTTATGTGAACGGGACCCCAAATTCTCACTTGAAGCCATTATTCAGTTACTGTTCCCATGTCTGAGACCCGCTCCCTGCAACCCTATCCCATGGCACCCTATCTCTGTGTGTTGACATCCTACTTGTGGTGGACAGACTCTCGGGTGACCCCTATGATCTTGGCCTCTTGATATTTGCAGCACAGTATACTCTTCTCCCCTTTGGTGTGGGCAGGACATACGACTTGCTTGTTTAAAAAGTATTTTAATTAAATAATTTATTTTTTGAGATAATTGAAGAGTCACATGCAGAGAGATCCCTATATCCTTCACCCATTATTCCTCAATGATAATACCTTGCAAAACTGTAGTACATTGTTACAGTCATGGTATTAACATTGATACATTCAAAATGCAAAACATTTTATTTTTATTTATTTTATTTTTACTTTGTTTTTTCAATAGACTTTTGGGGAATAGGTGGTGTTTGGTTGCAAGGATAAGTTCTTTAGTGGTGATTTCTGAGATTTTCGTGCACCCATTACTTGAGCAGTGTACACGGTACCCAATGTATAATCTTTTATCCCTTAACCCCACTTCCACCCTTTTCCTAGAGTCTCCAAAGTCCATTGTATCATTATTATGACTTTGCATCCTCATAGCTTAGCTGCCACTTATGAGTGAGAACAGACAATGTTTGGTGTTCCATTCCTGAGTTACTTCACTTAGAATAATGTTCTCCAATCCATCCAGGTTACTGTAAATGCCATTACTTCATTCCATGGTGTATTTGATGGCTGAGTAGTATTCCATGGTGTATTTATACATTTTCTTTATCCATTTGTTGATTGATGGGCATTTGGGCTGGTTCCATATTTTTGCAATTGTGAACTGTGCTACTATAAACATGCATGTATGTGCAAGTATCTTTTTCATATAATGACTTCTTTTCCTCTAAGTAGATATCCTGTAGTGGGATTGCTGGATCAAATAGTAGATCGACTTTCAGTTTTTTAAGGAATCTCCACACTGTTTTCCATAATGGTTGTAATAGTTTACATTCCCACCAGCAGTGTAAAAGTGTTCTCTGTTCGCTACATCAATGCCAACATCTATTTTTTAATTTTTTTGATTATGACCATTCTTGCAGGAGTAAAGTGGTATCTCATTGTGGTTTTGATTTGTATTTCCCTGATAATTAGTGATGTTGAGCATTTTTTCATGTTTGTTGGCCATTTGTACATCTTCTTTTGAGAACTGTCTATTCATGTCCTTAGCCCACATTTTGATGGGATTGTTTGTTTTTTTCTTGCTGATTTGTTTGAGTTCCTTATATATTCTAGATGTTACTCCTTTGTCAGAGGTATAGACTGTGAAGATTTTCTGCCACTCTGTGGGTTGTCTGTTTACTCTGCTGATTATTTCTTTTGTTGTGCAGAAGCTTTTTAGTTTAATTAAGTCCCATCTGTTTATCTTTGCTTTTGTTGCATTTGCTTTTGGGTTCTTGGTCATGAGGTCTTTGTCTAAGCCAAATGCCCGGACGGATTTTCCTGATGTTATCTTCTAGAATTATTATGGTTTCAGGTTTTAGGTTTAAGTCCTGGATTCATCTTTAGTTGATTTTTATATAATGTGAGAGATGAAGATCCAGTTTTATTCTTCTACATGTGGCTTGCCAGTTATTCCAGCACCATTTGTTGAAGTGGGTGTCCTTTTCTCACTTTATGTTCTTGTTCGCTTTGCTAAAGATCAGTTGGCTGTAGGTACTTGGCTTTATTTCTGGGTTCTCTATTCTGTTCCATTTGTCTGTGTGCCTATTTTTATACCAGTACCATGCTGTTTTGGTGACTATGACCTTATAGTATAGTTTGAAGTTGGGTAATGTTATAATTCTAGATTTATTCTTTTTGCTTAGTCTTGCTTTGGCTATGTGGGCTCTTTTCTGGTTTTGTATGAATGTTAGAATTGTTTTTTCTAGTTCTGTGAAAAATGATGATGGTATTTTGATGGGAATTGCATTGCATTTGTAGATTGCTTTTGGCAGTATGGCCATTTTCACAATATTGATTCTACCCAGCCATGATCATGGGATGTGTTTTTATTTGTGTCATATACGATGTCTTTCAGCAAGGTTTTGTAGTTTTTCTTGTAGAGGTGTTTCACCTCCTTGGTTAGGTATATTCATAAGTATTTTGTTTTTTTGCAGCCATTGTAAGAGGGGTTGAGCCCTTGTTTGATTCTCAGCTTGGTTGCTGTTGGTGTAGAGCAGAGCTACTGATTTGCATACATTAATTTTGTATCCTGAAACTTTGCTGAATTCATTTAATAAATCTAGGAGATTTTGAATGAGTCTTTAGGGTTTTTAGGTATATGATCATGTCATTGACAAACTGTGACAGTTTGACTTCCTCTTCACCTATTTGGATGCCTTTTCTTTCTCTTATCTAATTGCTCTGGCTAGGACTTCCGGTAGTATGTTGAATAGAAGTGGTGAAAGTGGGCATCCTTCTCTTATTTCAGTTCTCAGGGGGAATGCTTTCAACTTTTCCCTGTTCAGTATAATGTTGGCTGTAGGTTTGTCATAAATGGCTTTTATTACCTTAAGGTATTTCCCTTCTATGTCCATTTTGTTGAGCGTTTTAACCATAAAGGGATGCTGAATTTTGTCATATGCTTTTTCTGCATCTATTGAGGTGATCATGTGATTTTTGTTATTAATTCTGCTTAATTCTGTTTATTGACTTCCAGATGTTAAACCACCCCTGCATCCCTGGTATGAAGCCCACTTGGTTATGGTGGATTATCTTTTTGATATGCTTTTGGATTCAGTTTGCAGTATTTTATTGAGGATTTTTGCATCTATGTTCATCAGGGATATTGGTCCATAGTTTTCTTTTTTTGTTACGTCTTCCTGGTTTTGGTACTAGGGTGATACTGGCTTCATAGAAAGACTTCAGGAGGATATTTTGTTTATCTTTTGGAGTAGTGTCAATAGGTTTGGTATCAATTCTTTTTTGAATGTCTGATAGAATTCAGCTGTGAATCCATTTGGTCCTGGTCTTTTTTGTTGGCAATTTTTAAATTACCTTTTCAATGTCATTGCTTGTTATTGGTCTGTTCAGAATTTCTATTTCTTTCTGGTTCAATCTAAAAAGGTTGAATATTTCCAGGAATTTATCCATCTTCTCTATGTTTTCTAGACTATGCACATAAAGGTGTTCATAGTAGCCTTGAATGATCTTTTGTATCTCTGTGGTATTGGTTGTAATATCTCCTGTTTTTTTTCTAATTGAGCTTATTTGGATCTTCTGTCTTCTTTTCTTGTTTAATATTGCTAATAGTCTACCGATTTTATTTATTCAAGCTGTAAAACATTTGCATCACCACAAGAATCTATTATGCTTTCCTTTTATAGGCACACTCACTTCCCTTCCACACTCACTCCTTCCTTCAATCCCGGAAACCACTAATCTGTTCTCCATTTCTACAGTTTTGTCATTTCACAATTGTTATATAAATGAAATTATACAATATGAAATAATCATTTTCAGTCAGCATTATTCTCTGGGGATTGATGCCATTTGTTGTATATTATCAATGATATCTTCCCTTTTCATTGCTGAGTTGTATTACGTAGCATAGATGTGCCAGTTTTTTAAATTAGTTACCCATTGAAGCACATCTGGGTTGTTTCCAGTTTGGGGTTATCATGAATAAAGCTTGCTATAAACATTTGTGTGTGGGTTTTTGTGTGGACATAAGTATTTCTCTGGGACAAATGCCCAGGAATGTAATTTCTGGGTCACATGGTAGTTGCATGTTTAGTTTTCTAAGGAACTGCTAAGCTATTTTAAAGAGTGGCAGTACCATTTTACATTCTCATTAGAAATCTATCAGTGATCCAGTTTCTCTGCATCTCACCAGCATTTGTTGTTATCAATTTATGTTTTTGTTTTTGTTTTTGTAGCCAATCTGATAGGTACAGTGATCTCTCATTGTTGTTTTAACGTGCATTTCCTTGGTGGCTAAGGATGTTAAACATATATTTTTACATGCTTATTTGCCATCATGAAGTATATCCTCTTCAGTGACATGCTTGTTTATGCCCTTTGCCTGTATTCTATTGGATTGTTTGCTTTTTATGGTTGAGTTTTGACATTTTTTTTCTATATTTTAAATACCAGTAATTTGTCAGATACGCTCTTTGCAATTTTTTCTCCCACTCAATAGCCTGACTTTTTAATCCTCTTAACAGAACTTTTTACAGAGCAGTTTCCATTTTGATGAAGTCTAATTGATCAATTTTTTATTTTACAGATCGTGCTTTTTGTTACTATACTAAAATCTTGTTTGCTAGTCCTAAATCCTAAATTTTTTCTCTTATTTTTTTCTAAAAGTTTTATAGTTTTGCATTTTATGTTCAAATCTATGATCCATTTTTTTTTTTTTTTTGATATGGAGTCTCACTCTGTCACCGAGGCTGTAGTGCAGAGGTGTGAGCTTGGCTCACTGCAACCTCCTCTTTTTTGCAAAACTGTTTAACCTATTTTAGATCTTCTGCTTTCTCATATAAAATTTAGAATAATTTTATCTATTTCTGCAAAAAAATCTTGTTGATAGTTTGAGAGGGATTGCATTAAAACTGTGTATATATTTAGGAGAATTGACATCTTCACTATGTTAAGATTTCCAATTCATGAATGTGGAATGCCTCTCCAGTATTCAGATATTCTTTGATTTTTAACAGAGTTCTATATATGTTTTGTTAAATTTACCCCTAAGTATTTGATTGTTTGAAGGGATTATAAATGGTATTGTATTTTTAATTTAGGTATTCATTGCTAGTATACATAAATACAATTGATATTTGGATATTGGTCTTGTATCCTGTCACCTTTTCTGAACTCACTTATTAGTTGTAGGGGATTTTTTATAGATTCCTTGGGATATTCTAGATAGCTAATTATGACATCTGCAAACAGAGACAATTTTATTTCTTCTTTTCTGAACTGTATCACTTTAATTTCCTATTTTCACATTATCACACTAGCTAGAACTTTCAGGACTATGTTGAATAAGAGTGATAAAGGTGGGTATCCTTCCTTGTTCTCATTTTTAGGGGGAAAATTCAGTCTTTTGCTATTAAAAAGCTGGATTTTCTGGAGCCTGAAGCCATGAGGATTCACTTGGTTCCATGGGGGCTGATTCAGCAGCGAGGTCTTGGGATGCATCCATACCCTGGGTCTGCTGGAAGGCTAGCAGAGGCTAACTTGGATGGTGGAGCTGTGGGGACCAGCCTGACACTGGATAAGCCCTGAGTACAGGGCGGACTGGGTTGGCCCTGGGGAAGACCTGGATCCTGAGTCTGTGGGGACTCACCTGGTGCTGGAGCAGTCCTGAAACCCCAGTTCACTGGAGCTGATCTGATGCTGGGGAAGGTCTGGAGCCTGGGCCCATGGGGGTCAGTTTAGTGCTCTGGCAGTCCCAGAGATCAAGTCTTTGAGGCAGGTCTGGAGGCTGGGGCTGTGGGATCACACCTGGCTTGGAGTCCCTGCCTATGGGTACTGGCTTGTCATCTGTGGCCAGAGGGTTAGCCTGGTGCTGGTTGGCTCTGGAGTCTATGTCTGCAGCGGCCAGCCTGATGACTGGGGCAGTTGACCTGGAAAAGGGGTAGGCCTGCAGCCTGGTGCCTCTGGGGTCAGCATGTGCCAGTTGTGGGGGTGAACTGGGGCCTGCAGCTGCTGGTGCCAGCCCAGAGCCTAGGGCTTCTGGGGTTGGCCTGGAAGTGGGGTGGCTTGGTGATGGAATCCACTCCACCAGGCAGTCATGGAGCCTGGGTATGCAGAATTTAGTCTGTCATCATGGTGGGCCTGGAGGATCAGTCCACATGTACCAGTCTAGAGTATGGAGTGTCAAGGACTGTCTGCTACTGGATTTTAGTGGGACAGAGCTGGTAGTGGGCTCCAAGGCAAAGTACAGTGCTCACTTCCCTCCTCCTCCAAGCAAAGAGTACCTCTCTCCATGCTGTGCTGCCTGTGGTTGGGGAGGGGGCAACATGGATAATGTAGAATTGTCCTTGCTGCCCTCTTCAATGTGTCTTTTCTTATTTCTGTGCTATACTCAGGTGCTATAATCTCTCATCTGGTTTCCTTAGCTCTTACGAAGACATTTTTACATGTGGATAGTTGTTCAAATTGATGTTCGTGCAGGGGGATGAGCACTGAAAAGTCCTATTTCACCATCTTGCTGATGTTACCCTTCCTCTGTAGTTTTCTTTGGTGAGAGTTTTTTATTAATCACAAAGTAATTTTCTTATGGGGCTATTCAAATTTTGTATTTCATATTGAGTGAGTTGTGGGCATCGGTGTTTTGCAATGAAATCTGGCCCATTTCATTGAAGTTGTCAGATTTATTTGTGTAGAGTTATTTGTATATACCTTATTATCCTTTTGATGTCTTTGAGGTCTATGTTGATATCACCTGTTTTATTCCTGGTATTGATGTCTTTTTCTTTGTCAGTCTTACTAGAGGTTTGTCAATTCATTGATTTTTTTTTTTCAAGGAATCAGCACTTTCTCTCATTGATGTTTTTTCTATTTTTAAAATTTTTAATTTCATCAATTTCTGCTCTTATTCTTATTTTTTTCTTTCTTCTACTTGCTTGGAATTTATTTTGCTGTTCTTTTTTCTAGATTCTCAAGATGAAAGCTTAGATTATTGCTTTGAGAACTTTTCTCTTTTCTAGTGTATGCATTTAGTACTATAAATCTATTAGGGCTGCTTTAGCTGAGTCCCACATATTTTGATATGTTGTACTTTTACTTTCATTCAGTTTAATGTATTTTATATATTTTCTTAATATTTCCCCTTTGACTCATGTATTATTCAGAACTGTGTCGCCGAGCTTCCCTATGTTTTAAATTTTTTCTGTTATTGATTTCTAGTTTGATTCCAATGTGATGATCAGAGAACATTCTCTGTATGATTTCAATACTGTTAAATTTGTCAAGGCTTGTTTGGTGGCTAAGTGTATTGTTTATCTTGATATATGATTTTTGGACACTCAAAGAAAATATGAATTGTACTGTTGTTGAGTGGAATACTCTATTAATGTTAAGTGGATCCTGCTGTTTGATGGTATTGCTGAGTTATTCTCTATTCTTGCTGATTTTCTGTCTAGTTCTATTGTCATTGAGAGACAAGTATTGAAGTCTACAATTATAATTGTAGATATGTCTATTTCTCATTTCAGTTCTATTAGTTTTGGCTTCACATGTTTTCCAGCTCTATTGCTTGGTGAATACCCATTTTGGATTGCTATGTGTTTTTGGCGGATTGACCTTTTAGGAATATAAAACATGTCTTTCTCTAATACATCTGGCAATTCTCTTTGTTCTGAAGTCTACATTATTAGATAATATAGTTAGGTCTGCTTTCCTTTCCTTAATATTTTCATTATATATCCTTTTCCATCTTTTATCTTCAACCTGCCTATATAATTTTATTGGAAGTGAGTTTCCTGTAAACAGTATATGGTTGGGTCATGTTTTTGAATCTACTTGGCCAATTTCTGTCTTTTAATTGGTATATAAAGACCATTCACAATTAATGTAATTGTTAACTTGGTAAGGCTTAAAGTGAACTACCATTTTTTTTGTTTCGTTTTTTCTTTTGTTGCTCATCTGTTTTATTTTCTCTTCCTTTCTGTGTGTTTCTTGAATATTTTCAATTTCATTTTAATTTATCTACAGTATTTTTAGTGTATATCTCTGTATGGCTTTTATCATAGTTACTATAGGAATTATATTGTATAAAATTACTAATCCAAGTCTACTGGTATCATCATTTTACTAGTTCAAGTAAAATGTAGGAAACTTATTTTTCTTTGTGTCTCTCTACACTTTTGTATTTGTAGTATAATTGTTTTTATTTTCCCTATACCCATTTAGAAAAATACTAGACAATATTATATTTGCTTCCACCATCAAACATAATTTAGGAAAATCAAAAGGACTTAAGCCTACTGTATTTACCCACTTTTTGTTTATTGTACATTTTATTATTTAATTCTCAAGATTCTTTGTCTGACAATATCTTGGCTTTCCTTCATTCATGAAGGATATTTTCACTGGGCATAGGATTTTGGGTGGATGATTCTTTTCTTTCAACATTTAAAAAAAAAAATTGTGCCACTTCTTTTAGTGCTCCATGGCATTGTTTTTCTGTGGTTGCTTTCAAGATTTTTATCTTATGTTTAGTCTTCAAATGTTTAATCAGGATGTGCTTTGGTAAGGATTTCTTTGAGTTTATTCTGTTTGGGGTTCACTCACGTTCTTGAATTTGTATGTTTATGCCCCGTACCAAATTTGGAAAGCTTTTATCCATTATTTCTTTGAGTAGTCTTTCAGCTCCTCCTTTTTCCTCTCCTGAGACTCCAATGACATTGATGTTCTATATTTTATTATAGTGCCACTGGTCCCTGAAGCTCTGTTAATTTTTTTGAAGTATTTTCTCTTTGTTATTCGTATTGGATAATTTCTCATTATATTCCATCTTTCAGTTCATTGGGATTTTTTTTTACCCTCTATTCCCCCATTCTGCTGTTGAGCCTGTCAACTGAGCTTCTTATTTTGGTAATTGGATTTTCTAGTCCTAACAACTTGCATTTAATTCTTTTTCTTATCATCTGTTTTTTGTTGTTGTTGTTGTTGAAGCTTTATATTTTTTCTGAAGCTTTCCATTTTCATAATATTTTTAAAAAAGTAAATGCTCATTTAAGCATTTTTATCATGAATGCTTTAAAAATAATTGTCAGATAATCCTAACATCTCTGTCATTTTGATGTTAGGATCTATTAATTGTCTTTTAGAATTCAGTTTGAGATCTTTCTGGTTCTTATTATGACAAGTTACATTTTGTTCAAACATGCAGGTTTTCATATTCTGTTATAAAACCCTGGATCTTATTACAACCTTCTATTTTAAATGACTTTCTCTGACTACACTCTAGCAGGTAAAAAAGAGGGTACCAGTATTGTTATTGTCAGGTAGAGGTGGAAGTCCAGTTTCTCTACTTGGCTTTCACTGACATCCAATGGAGGACTCATTATTATTGCTGGGAAGTTTCCAACAATACCACATTATAGCTGGGAAGTTTCCACCAATACCACATTATAGTTTTTACTAGCAGCACAATAGGGATTCATTACTTCATTACTGCTTTGCAGTGGTGAAAGTCCTGACTCTCAATTAGGCTTCCTCTGACATCACCCTAGAGGGGAGAAAGGTACTTTTCTACTGCCATGTGGGAGTAGAAGTCCAAGATTCCCACCTGGTCTCCACTGATAATGCTAAGGAAGGAAAGGGCTAATTACTTGCTGGTGGGGATGTGAGGCCTAGTTTCCTACTCAATTTTCATCAATATCACTCTGATAGGGTTGCTGCATTTCTCATTATATCCTCTCAAGTAAGTAAATCTAGGCTTCCTGCTCAGACTTTGCTAGCGTGGGTGAGGTGGGACAGTTTTGTGTGTGTGTGTGTGTGTGTGTGTGTGTGTGTGTGAGAGAGAGAGAGAGAGAGAGAGAGAGAGAGAGAGAGAGAGAGAGATTTGGTTCGAGTGGTGCACTTACTGTCAAAGTTTTCTGCCTTGCTAGGCTGCCCTTTCCTGGTTCTTTGGCTAGAAAGAGCAGACTTCTGTTTGGACTTTTTTTTGTCTGTCCTCTATTGGTGTTTCTAGGTCACTGTCTTCTTCAGTTTCAAGTCCAGGATATATAAAACAGAAAGAAAACTCAGGGTATACACCACTGGGTAGTTACCAGGGTTCTGAGGTCCATAATTCGTCTACTTTCTTCTTTTCTGCCTTGCAGAGTCTTGCGTTTGTTTTATTCAATGTCTAAGGGTTTTAGTTGTACAGTGGAAGAGACAGGAGAAAGTATGCCTGTTTTTCTCTTCCCAGAAGCATACATCCACTTGCTTTACACCGTTAGACTATAGCACAGGTTATGAGTGTCACTTAGATGATGACATGTTATAAGACTCCATCTTGCTAGAAGACATGTTCTAGAGACTCTTCTTGAGGTGGCCATGTTGGGGAAGTCCACATGGCAAGGAACTCCAAGACTCTAGCAACTTCAGCCTCCAATGACTACCAGCAAGCATCCAGTGCCATCAGCCCTATAAGCAAATGAATTTTACCACTAACCTATGTGAGATTAGAAGTGAGTTCTTTTCCAGGCAAGCCTCCAGATAAGAACACAGTCATGGTTGAAGCCTTTATTACACCCTTAGGAGACCCTGAGCTGGGGAACCATATAAATCATGTACAGAATCTTGGCCATCAGAAACTGTCACATAATGAATTTATTTTGTTTTAACCTGTTAAATTGGTGGTAATTTGTTATGTAGCATAGATAAACAATACACTACCCATACTCTAAGTCCCTAAATGACATTTCCTCCTGGTAGCCTCCACTGTATCAGGTAATTTCCTTTCCTTGGAGTCAATCCCAGTTTTTCACTTCCAATGCATGGCTGTCATTTACTCATAGTCTTTCTAGTTCCAGCCAGGCTTGCTCTGACTCAGACTGTCTGAGCAGACCCATAGCTCACTGAGAACAGGGATTAAGGCTTACCCATTACATCTTCCTATGCAGGAACAAGCACATTTCAGGGACTTTAGACCTTTGGCATGTGGATAATGGGTGTACAGTCCACTATCCTGTGGGAAAATGTCAGTTCAGTCCCCATTCATGTTCAGACTTTGAAGTCAGCCATGTGCAAGCACAAAGAGATGACTGTAATATCTGCTGGAAAAGCATATTTAGACAGCTACTCCTGATAAGACTGTGGTTAGTGATAAAGGCAAGGAGCAGGCAAAGAGGAAATCCATTTCTTACATCTGACTATGGGGTAGTGACATTTGGCATGGACATTAGAAGACAAGAAGGAAAAAGGAGGTCACAGCAGGCAGGGGCCAGCATGAACAAAGGTGGAGAAACATAGCTAGGGAAAAGTTATTATTCTGGTGTAGTTGGAGTATAATAATGAAGGGAAGAGGGTGCCAGATGGAGAGAGGAAAGAGAAATTGTTTGAGAAAGGTCTGAATTCATCTTTCCTTTTGGCTCTCTGTAGTGTGTTTTTTTTTCTTTTCTAAACACTAATTTTGTTTCCTTTGGTTATATATCTGGAAGTGGAATTGCTGGGTAATGTGGTAATTCTTTTTTTTTTATTGTATTTTAGGTTCTGGGGTACATGAGCAGATCATGCAGGATTGTTGCATAGGTACATACATGGCAAGGTGGTTTGTTGCCTCCATCCCCCCATCACCTGTATCTGGCATTTCTGCTCATTTATCCCTCCCCAACCTCCCCATCCCCCCGCTGTGCCTCCCCTGGCACCCCTGAACAGACCCCAGTGTATGTTGCTCCCCTCCCTGTGTCCATGTGTTCTCATTGTTCAACACCCGCCTATGAGTGAGAACATGCAGTGTTTGATTTTCTGTTCTTGTGTCAGTTTGCTGAGAATGATGGTTTCCAGATTCATCCATGTCCCTACAAAGAACACAAACTCATCATTTGTTATGGCTGCATAGTATTCCATGGTGTATATGTGCCACATTTTCCTTGTCCAGTCTATCATCGATGGGCATTTGGGTTGGTTCCAGGTCTTTGCTATTCTAAACAGTGCCACAATGAACATAGGTGTGCATGTGTCTTTGTAATAGAACTATTTATAATCCTTTTGGTATATACCTAGTAATGGGATTGCTGGGTCAAATGGAGTTTCTATTTCTAGGTCCTTGAGGAATCGCCACACTATCTTCCACAATGGTTGAACTAATTTACACTCCCACTAGCAGTGTAAAAATGTTGTTTCTCCACATCCTTTTGAGCATCTGTTGTATCCAGATTTTTTAATGATCGCCATTCTAACTAGCATGAGATGGTATCTCAATGTGGTTTTGATTTGCATTTCTCTAATAACCAGTGATGATGAGCATTTTTTATGTTTGTTGGCCTCATATATGTCTTCTTTTGAAAAGTGTCTGTTCATATCCTTCACTCACTTTTGAATGGGTTTGTTTATTTTTCTTGTAAATCAGTTTTAGTTCTCTGTAGATTCTGGATATTAGCCCTTTGTCAGATGGGTGGATTGCAAAATTTTTTTTCCCATTCTGTTGGTTGCTGGTTCACTCCAATGATTGTTTCCTTTGCTGTACAGAAGCTCTGGAGTTTCATTAGGTCCCATTTGCTTATTTTGGCTTTTGTTGCCAATGCTATTGGTGTTTTAGTCATGAAGTCCTTGCCCAGGCCTATGTCCTGAATGGTTTTCTTCCAGGGTTTTTATGGCGTTAGGCCTTATGTTTAAGTCTTTAATCCATCTGGAGTTAATTTTAGTGTAAAGTATCAGGTAGGGGTCCAGTTTCTGCTTTCTGCACATGGCTAGTCAGTTTTCCCTACACCATTTATTAAATAGGGAATCCTTTCCCTATTGCTTTTGTCCTGTTTGTCAAAGATCAGATGGTTGTAGATGTGTGGTGTTGCCTCCAAGGCCTCTGTTCTGTTCCATTGGTCTATATCTCTGTTTTGTTACCAGTACCATGCTGTTTTGATTACCGTAGCCTTGTAGTATAGTTTGAAGTCAGGTAGCGTGATGCCTCTGGCTTTGTTCTTTCTGCTTAGGATTGTCTTGGCTATGTTGGCTCTTTTTTGGTTCCATATGAAGTTTAAAGAGTTTTTTTCCAGTTCTGTGAAGAAGGGCATTGGTAGCTTGATGGGGATAGCATTGAACCTATAAATTAGTTTGGGCAATATGGCCATATTCACGATATTGATTCTTCCTAACCGTGACCATGGAATGTTTCTCCATCTGTTTGTGTCCTCTCTTATTTCCTTGAGTGGCGGTTTATAGTTCTCCTTGAAGAGGTCTTTTACATCCTTTGTCAGTTGTATTCCTAGGTATTTTATTCTCTTTGTAGCTGTTGTGAATGGGAGTTCTCTCATGTTTTGGCTCTCTGTTAGTCTGTTATTGGTGTATAGACATGCTTGTGATTTTTGCACATTGATTGTATATCCTGAGACTTTGCTGAAGTTGCTTATCAGTTTAAGATTTTGGGCTGAGATTATAGGGTCTTCTAAATATACAATTGTGTGGTCTGCAAATAGAGACAATTTTACTTCCTCTTTTCCTAATTGAATACCCTCTATTTTTTTTTCTTGCCTAATTGCTCTGGCTAGAACTTCCAATACTATAGTGAATAGGAGTGGTGAGAGAGGGCATCCTTGCCTAGTGCCAGATTTCAAAGGGAATGCTTCCAGTTTTTGCCCATTCAGTATGATATCAGCTGTGGGTTTGTCATAAATAGCTTTTATTATTTTGAGATATGTTCCGTTGATACCTAGTTTATTGAGAGTTTTTATTATTATTATTTTTTTATTGTTTATTGCATTTTAGGTTTTGGGGTACATGTGAAGAACATACAATATTGTTGCATAGGTACCCACGTGGCAGTGTAATTTGTTGCCTTCCTCCCCTTCAGCTATATCTGGCATAAAGGCTGTTGAATTTTGTTGAAGGCCTTCTCTGCATCTATTGAGATAATCATGTGGTTTTTGTTTTTGGTTCTGTCTATGTGGTGGATTACATTTATAAACTTGCGTATGTTGAACCAGCCTCGCATCCCTGGGATGAATCCTACTTGCTCCTGATGGATAAGCTTTTTGATGTTCTGTTGTAATCCGTTTGCCAGTATTTTATTGAAGATTTTTGCATCTATTTTCATCATGGATATTGGCCTGAAGTTTTTTTTATTTGTTGAGTCTCTGCCAGGTTTTGGTATCAGGATGATGTTGGTCTCCTAAAATGATTTGGGAAGGATTCCCTCTTTTTGTATTGTTTGGAATAGTTTCAGAAGGAATAGTACCAGCTCCTCTTTGTATGTCTGGTGGAATTCGGCTGTGAACCCGTCTGAACCTGGACTTTTTTTGGTTGGTAGGCTATTAATTGCTGCCTCAACTTCAGCCCTTGTTATTGGTCTGTTCAAGGTTTCAAATTCTTCCTGGTATAGGCTTGGGAGGGGCGGAAGTGTCTAGGAATTTATCCATTTCTTCCAGGTTTACTGGTTTATGTGCATAGAGTTGTTTGTAGTAATCTCTGATTGTGGTTTGTATTTCTGTGGAATCAGTGGTGATGTTCCCTTTATGACTTGCATCTATTTGATTCTTCTCCCTTTTCTTTTTTATTAATCTGGCTAGCAGTCTGTCTGTTTTGTTGATCTTTTCAAAAACCAGCTCCTGGATTTATTGGTTTTTTTGAAGGATTTTTTGTGTCTCTGTTTCCTTCAGTTCTGCTCTGATCTTAGTTATTTCTTATCTTCTGCTAGCTTTTGAGTATTTTTGATCTTGCTCCTCTAGCCCTTTCAATTTTGACAATAGGGTGGTGATTTTAGATCTTTCCTCATGTGGGCATTTATTGCTATAAATTTCCCTGTAGACACTGCGTTAAATGTGTCCAGAGATTCTGGCATGTTGTTCTTTGTTCTCGTTGGTTTCAAAGAACATCTTTATTTCTGCCTTCATTTCATTGTGTATCCAGTTGACGTTTGGGAGCCAGTTGTTCAGTTTCCATGAAGTTGTGTGGTTCTGAGTTAATTTTTTAATCCTGAGTTCTAATTTGATTTCTCTGTGGTCTGAAAGACTGTTATGATTTCCATTCCTTTGCATTTGCTGAGTAGTGACTTACTTTAAATTATGTGGTCTATTTGGAGTAGGTGCAATGTGGTGCTGAGAAGAATGTATATTCTGTGGATTTGGTGGAGATTTCTGTAGATGTCTATTAGGTCTGCTTGGTCCAGATCTGAGTTCAAGTCCTGGATATCCTTGTTAATTTTCTGTTTTGTTCTGTCTAATATTGACAGTGGAGTGTTAAAGTCTCCCACTATTATTGTGTGGGAGTCTGAGTTTCTGTGTAGGTCATTAAGAACTTGCTTTATGTATCTGGGTGCTCCTGTATTGGGTGTGTATATATTTAGGATCATTAGCTCTTCTTGTTGCATTGATCTGTTTACCATTATATAATGCCCTTCTTTGTCTTTTTTGATCTTTGTTGGTTTAAAGTCTATTTTACCAGAGACTAGGATTGCAACTCCTGCTTTTTTTCCCTTTCCATTTGCTTGGTAAATCGTCCTCCATCCCTTTATTTTCAGCCTATGTGTGTCCTTGCATGTGAGGTGGGCTTCCTGAATATAGCACACCAATGGGTCTTGACTTTTTATCCAATTTTCCAATCTGTGTCTTTTGATTGGTGCATTTAGCCCATTTACATTTAAGGTTAATATTGTTATCTTATGTGTGAATTTGATTCTCCATTTTGATGCTAGCTGGATGGTTTGCGCATTAGTTGACGCATTTGCTTCATTGTGTCAATGTTATTTACCATTTGGTACATTTTTGGAGTGGCTGATACTGGTTGTTCCTTTCTATGTTTAGTGCTTCTTTCAGGAGCTCTTGTGAGGTAGGCCTGGTGGTGACAAAATCATTCAGAAATTGCTTGTTCATAAAGGATTTTATTTCCCATTCACTTATGAAGCTTACTTTGGCTGGATATGAAATTCTAGGTTGAAAATTCTTTTCTTTAAGGATATTGAATATTGGCCTCCACTTTCTTCTGGCTTTTAGGCCTTCTGCCAAGAAATCTGCTGTGAGTCTGATGGGCTTCCCTTTGAGGGTAACCCAACCTATCCCTCTGCTGCCCTTAGCATTTTTTCTTCATTTCAACCCTGGTGAATCTGACGATTATGTGCCTTTGGGTTGCTCCTCTTGAGGAATATCCTTGTGGTGTTCTCTGTATTTTCTGGACTTGAATGGTGGCCTTCCTTGCTAGGCTGGGGAAGTTATCCTGGATAATGTCCTGAAGAGTGTTTTCCAACTTGGATTCATTCCCTCCGTCACATTCAGCTACACCTGTCAAACATAGATTAGGTCTTTTCACATAATCCCATATTTTTGTCGGCTTTTGTCATTTCTTTTCACTCTTTTTTTTCTCTAATCTTGCCTTCTCGTTTTATTTCATTGAGTTGATCTTCAATCTCTGATACCCTTTCTTCTGCTTCTTCGATTTGGCTATTGAATCTTGTATATGCTTCGTGAAGTTCTCGTGCTGTGTTTCTCAGCTCCATCAAGTCATTTATATTTTTCTCTAAGCTGTTTATTCTAGTTAGCATTTCATCTAACCTTTTTTCAAGGTTGTTAGTTTCTTTGCATTGGGTTAGCACGTGTTCTTTTAGCTCTAAGAAGTTTGTTATTATCCACCTTCTGAAGCCTGTTTCTATCAATTCATCAGATTCATTCTTCATCCAGCTTCGTTCCCTAGCTGGTGAGGAGTTGTGATCCCTTGGACGAGGAGAGGTGTTCTGGTTTTTGGTGTTTTCATCTTTTTTGTGCTGGTTTCTTCCCATCTTCGTAGCTTTATCTACCTGTGGTCTTTGTAGTTGGTGACTTTTGGATGGGATCTCTGAGTGGACGTCCTTTTTGTTGATGTTGAAGCTATTTCTTTCTGTTTCTCAGTTTTCCTTCTAACAGTCAGGGCCATCTGCTGTAGGACTGCTGGAGGTCCACTCCAGACCCTGCTTGCCTGGGGAATCACCTGTGGTGGCTGCAGAACAGCAAGGGTTGCTACCGGTTTCTTCTTCTTTTGTCCTCATCCCAGGAGGTTACCTGCCAGATGTTGGCCTGAGCTCTCCTTTATGAGTGGGTATATGGGGTTTGGGAGCTGCTTGTGGAGACAGTCTGTCCCTTATAGGAGCTCAAGTGCTGTGCTGGGAGCTCCATTGTTCTGTGCAGAGCTGCTGGGCAGGTATGTTTAAGTCTTCTGCAACAGAACTCATAACTGCCTCTTTTCCCAGATGCTCTGTCCTAGGAAGGTTGGGCTTTATTTATAAGTTCTTGATGTGCTGCTGCCTTTTTTCATAGATGGCCTGCCCCACACAGAGATAGTCTAGTCATAGTCTGCCAGCAGAGGCATTGCTGAGCTGTTGTGGGCAATGCCCAGCTGCTGTGTGAACTTCCTTGAGGCAGTTAGAACTGCCTTAGTATATTGGTGGACTGCCACGGTAGTGGCAGAAGCCCTTACCCCCACCGAGCTGAACCATCTCGGGTCGAGCTGTGCTTGCTGCAAAACTCTCAATCCAGAGAGTTTCAGATTGCTTGTTTTGTGGCGGTGTACCCACCTAGCCAGATCACCTGGCTCCCTGTTTCAGCCCCCTCCCTTTCAGTTGAATGGGCGGCTGTCTCTAGACGTTCCAGGTGCTAGTTAAAATAGTCGCCCAGATTTGTGTGAGTTTCTGTGCGCCAACCTATGGCACTGGCTGAAGCAGCCGTGCTGGAAACTTGTGGCTCTTTTTGGCCCAGGAGTCTCCTGGTCTGTGGGCAGTGAAAACTCGTTAGGAAATGCTGTGAACACTCACCCTCTTCGTTGTTCTTTCTGGGAACTGCACTCCGGAGTTGTTCCTGTTCGGCCATCCTGGATCCCCCCGTCTGCAGTGTATTTTTTATTTACTTGAGTAGCACCACCAGGTAGTCTGCCCCAAACTAGACACCATGTGTCTCTGTAGCTTCCTCCCTTTGTCTCCTTCCTGATATCCAGTTGATCATGGCAGTCCTTTGTTTCTACCTTCTAAGTATCTGAATCTTGCTCCTCTTTTCTACCCCATGATGATAAGCCAAGTTGGAGCTTTTCTATGGAAAAAGTCAGTGCCATCTTCCATTGCTTTCATTCTCATCTATTTACTGACACCCCTATAATAGACTTCTAATGGTCTTGCAGCCTCCAGTTTCATTTGTATCCAACTCACCATTCATTCCACCCCCTCACTGCATACAGAAGGCTCCTCAAAAGGCAAACTAATCATGTCACTGCCTCCTGCTTAAAATCTTCCATGAGCACCCAAATCCTTCAGGATAAAATTTATGCTCTTGACTTGATATATGTATCTCTTTGTGGCCTGGTCTCTGATAGCTTCTCCACTCTCATGGCTACCTCCTCCTCACTCCCATTGTCTGCACTAGAGCAATTGCAGTTCCCTAAGATCAAAGAACTTCCCTCTTCTCCAGACTGAAATTTTGTCAGACTTCCCCTCCCCATTTGCATTTGCTAGCCAAGTCTTCCTCAGCATCTGGATCTCATCATTTTCTGTCAACCCGTCACTAGGCTGGCCAGGTGAGGCACTCTGCTCTGTGCTCCTAGGTAGAGCACTTATCATCCTGCATTACAACTTTCCATTACCTACTTGTCTCCTCCATGATGCCCAGAGCTTTGGGGGGCAGAGTCTTACAGAAGGGGTTTAGGAGTGGGTTGTATGTGTGTGTTTGTTGTGGGGTATGTGTTTGGATGTTTGAATGAAAGAATGAATAAATGGACTTGCTTACTAAGAAATTTGAACTTGGACATAGGTGTAGGCAAGGACTTCATGACCAAAATGCCAAAAGCATTGGCAACAAAAGCCAAAATAGACAAATGGGACCTAATAAAACTCCACAGCTTTTGCATGGCAAAAGAAACAGTCATTAGAGTGAATCGACAACCAATAGAATGGGAAAAAATTCTTGCAGTCTACCCATCTGACAAAGGGCTCATATCCAGAATTTACAAAGAACTAAAACAGATCTACAAGAAAAAAACAAACAAGCCCATTAAAAAGTGGGCAAAGGATATGAACAGACGCTTTACAAAAGAAGACATACATGAGGCCAATAAGCATATGAAAAAATGCTCATCATCACTGGTCATTAGAGAAATGCAAATCAAAACTACATTGAGATACCATCTTACACCAGTCAGAATGGCGATCATTAAAAAATCTAGAGACAACAGATGCTGGAGAGGATGTGGAGAAATAGGAACACTTTTACACTGTTGGTGGGAGTGTAAACTAGTTCAACCATTGTGGAAGACAG
>PVKP010030279.1:0-28089 GCA_004027715.1 Plecturocebus donacophilus
TTTTTTTTTTAAACCAACTGCAAATGCCAACTTTTTCTTGGAAGTTAATTTCTTTCATGGCTAAAAGGAACTGCTTGTTTTGTAAGATGCATTTTTGTTTCAGATAACATTTTCCCTAATTTAGGTAACGTTTTTATTAAATGCACATGGCAAGTCTTCAGATGAAAAACATCTAGCAAAAGTCCAAAATAATAGTCTAGATGTGATAAAAGGAACCTGATACTAACTAGAACTTGATGTGCCAGTAAAGGAGTTACAGGCATAGGAATTTTTGAAGCAAGATAAAAGTGAAAGTTTGACTTAGGATCTATCACATAACAGAATGTTAACAGCTGGCAGAGAATATTCTTTAAAAAAAAAAATCACCCTTTTCCCCCTAGTACAGGCTCCTCCGTAACCACCACTACCAAAAGCTGTGAGGATGACAGAGCAACTCCCATGGTTTCTGAACTTTAACAGATCCCCTCTTCCAACTTCTAAAGATCCTTAAACTATTATCATTTTCTCAGATGCTCTAACCCACAACTCCGTTCATTTTCCATCACTATCTTCTACCCAGGAGCATCCCCAAACAGAGGCAGCTCATTTTACATGGGAAACAGGTTCTAATGTCACTGGGTAAAATCAAGTATGACCAAAATTATCCCTGGAAACCTCTTAACCTATCAAGTACCATATACAAGGCTTTATGTCTATAAACCTCCACATTAATTAAGTATAACACAGCAATATACAGTATATGATAAAGTACATAGGCAAAGTTACAGTACTCTTACTGTACTGCTAGAGAAATACAGTAATTCTAAAACACATATAGATGAATATGCATATCTGATCTGACTCACTGTGCGAAATAATCTCAGATTTTGATTTTGTAAGTAATAGATATCCCACTAAAATAAAATAGGTAAGGTTTTTCAAGGTCAAAGCAGAAAACTCATCAATTACTCTGAGCAGCTTTTTGCATCAACAAAGAAGCTGACTGCTGCAACTGCAGACCCTTCATTCTACATACCAGCTATTTAAACACTGAATTTTAGAAGCACTGACAAGAACAGGCAACAAAGCAATAAATCCCTAATAGAACCTCTCTGTTCTTCTCATAAACAGGATTCAATAGCTGCTTAAAAGATGGCTTTAGGGAGAACAGACAAAAGAGAACAAGGGAAATGAGCAACTTGTCTGTGGTTCATGAATTACACTCATGTGTTCCCCTGAAAGAAAACAGTCATTCCACTAATAGGTGCCATTCTTCTAGTCCATCATAAAACAAAACATCACTGACAAAACCTGAGGCAATAACCAGGCCTTGGTTTTTATTTTGTTCTGCAAGTAAACACTTTTCTTTGAACTATTTAATCCATGTATGCATGTCAATGTTTTCCTCCCCTCCTGATACTGGAACTGAGGCTTACGTACTGGCTACATTTCTGGGAATTATTATTCAATGTAAGTAAAAACGAGCAGGCAAACATTAGGCTCTTTCTTTGTTCTGTGTGAAACTCCTTCCACTCAAGCCAGATTGAACCCCTCCTGCACTTCAAACTTCAGCAACTGACACCCAATGTGACCAGCACCCCTTCCTTCAGCTGACAAGAAATCTCAAGGATCTCACAAAAGCTGAAAGTACAAAACACCAAAGTTCTACCAATTCAACCCTAATTCTATGCTGTCCCAAAGTTTGATGGAATTATCACTTAAAACAAGTTTGCCTACCAAAAGAAATAATAGTAAATAATATCACTAAGAGCTGTTATTGATTTAGCTCTTATTAGGTGGTGTGCTATGGGCTCACTATGGGCCAAGTGCTTTACAGATGTTTCATCTGTAGCCAATCACCGAAGGAGGTGGGTTATTTATGCTTTCAAGGCAAAGAAGTTAAAGTTCCTGCAGAAACCCAACAAAGGGCACAGGAAGGGGTAGAGCAAGGATTAAAATTCAGGTCTCAACTCCGAAACCTGCGCTTTGACCCACCACCCTATTGTATTTCATACTAGAGGAGAAAAGGTGAAAGGAGAAGTCTGAGAAAGGTCATCATGGCTATATTAAAGTCACTATTTTCTAAGGAAAAATAAAAGACAAATATGTTAGAGAGGGATCTGCATGGAGTTTGCCCAGGAAGTTCCATCACCAGGGATATCCTACATCTTACATGAGGCCGGATGCGATCATGGAGAAGAGACATTGGTAACTTGCTTTGCTTCATGACAACTTTGTATGGATCCCTCATAACTGTATCCATTTCCTCTTGAAATTTTTGTAATGATGACTGCTTAATCACACGTGTGTTTCCTGTTTTACAAACAAAGAATGTTTCCACTTAACAAATATTTGCACATCCATCTTCTACTGACACGGTGAAAGGCAAGATTTTAAATGACCCTCACTCACCCAAGTACCTGATCCATCCATCCCTTAGAGCTGTTTTCAAACTTAAAAAAAGGAAAAAACCAAAAAACTGTCTCTCCTGCACTTGCACACTATGAACAAGTCCACTAACCCAGACACAAAAAGAGTTTCAATAGTTTTCCAAGCCCAGTTTCCTGACTAAATGAAACTGAGAAATAGTGTGGAACGAAACTGAGATCTGACAAATGTCCTACTTCTGGCTAGATCTGGGAGAGAAACTTGGAGTCAATCACTCCGAAACCCGTGCTTTGATCCACTACACTACCGTACCTCATACTAAAGGTGAAAAGGTAAAAAGAGAGGTCTTAGAAAGTTTTGGAGCTGATCACTCAGTACAGAGAATCTTGAAACACAGAAATCTGAGTCCACAGTTACCACTTTTAGGGTTATGAGTATTCAAAGGGACTATTAACCAACAAATCCATGCAAAGGAACAAGACAGAGTCCTGCAATACCACCTGGAAAACAGCTTGTAAGTGAGAGATCCTGAAAAGCATTCAATTAAACAGCACGCTGCAGCATGAATGCAAAACACAAGGTGGTAATGATGGTAGCAAGAAATGCATATACTATATTCCCTATTTGCTAGGCACAATTCTAAGCAGTTTATATGTATTTACTCTTGTTTTTTGAGACAGAGTCTCACTCTGTCATCCAGGGTGGAGTGCCAGTGGCACAAGCTCAGCTCACTGCAACCTCTGCCTCCCGGACTCAAGGGATTCTCCTGCCTCAGCCTCCCAAGTAGCTGGGATTACAGGTGCCCACCACAACACGCAGCTAACTTTTGTACACTTAGTAGAGATAGGGGTTTCACCGTGTTGACCAGGCTGGTCTCGAACTCCTGACCTCAAGTGATCTACCCGCCTCAGCCTCCTAAAGTGCTGGGATAATAGGTGTGAGTGATTGCACCTGGCCTGTATTTACTCATTTGATTACCACAACAGTCCTATGAGATAGGTTCCATCTTATTCTCATTTTAGAGATGAGAAAACTGATGAACAACCAGACTTAATAACCTGCCCACTGGCACATAAATGACAGAACTAGGATTGAAACCCAGGCAGTCTAGATCTGGAGCCACAGTATCCGGCAGCTACGCTAAATGCTTCTCTGTAGAGTTTTTGTTGACACTCTTCCGCACTGTAGTTCTTAGGAGGTATCCTAACAAAAGGTATAAGAGACTCAAAGGTAGCTGCCATCTGCCCTCAAGCACAGAGTCACAGGCAAACACTGGAGTCTCATCATCTGAAGTGCCCATAGATTTACCAGTGGTTAAGGGCAAAGTCAAAAGCCCAGATTGAAATGGAACAGGAAGTTTCCCAAGGAAGAAGCTGTGATTACCCTGAGACTGAAGATACTCTCTTTACTTTTGGAAGGTTCAACAGTGAGATGCTTTAATTGTCACCCAAGTTCAAATAAAAACCCCACTAACAAGTGTTTCAGAGGAACTTCAGGCTAATGCACTTACCCTGCAGGCTAAACACACACCTGCAAGGCCACCTCTCAAGCAGTATCTCTCCAGGCAAGCAGAAAAGATTAAGATGAGCATTCCAAGGTCTGCGAATGCTAGTCATTAAGGATGGTCTTATCTGCTTAAGAGGGTTCAATTATAATTACAAATGTGAGTGCTCTTCAAAAAGAAGTTATTTATTAAATCTACCACCACTACTTTTCCCAGTACTTTTACTTATCCCTTTCTCAGATAATCCTTGACAGTTCCATTCACCAAAAACCCCTACCGTTTAGACATTTAAACATCCTAGCCTTTTCCACTCACATACATTTTGTAGAAGAAAGTAACAGGGGATAATACTCACCAAACCATTTAATATTTGGCTCTACTCTTGCCACCGTGCCAGAAGCCACTGTTGATTGATATTGCAGGGGTTTAATTATTTTACCACGATTGTTCCTAAATTGAAGAAATCACAGATTTTGGTTGACAACACAAGAATGGCAACGGCAAAGTTTGATCCGCAGAATATACTTTCCATCAAAAGGACTTATTTCTTTGGTTTTAAATGATCATGAAATACAGATTCCAGTAAACACAAAGTAATTCTACATTTGAAACAGATTGCCTAAAAGCCATTTAAACCTCTTGCAACAGAGCACATAATGACTTCTGCTAGATGAATAACAATAATGGTGATGTTTTAAAAATCTGTTTAGTGTTGGTTTACTTTAAAAAAAAAAAAAGGCACAAACGAGTTTTTTTGGTAATTATTTGAAGGCTGGTTTAAATAAATTCTTTAAATAGAGGGTGATTTATGCTGGAATTCTAAATTCTAAAACAAACTGCAAAGTAGGTGACTAATGCATATTAAGTTCATTGACCTTTGTATTTTAGTCCCATCTTTTAGAACAGGGACGGAGAATCTAATTACCAAACAAATTAAGACCAGCTAGCAGAATGCCATACTCAGCAAATCCCTGTGGTAGAGGCTACATCAGCAGAACTCAGAGTTATGATGAGTGTTTAAGTGCCACAATGTTGTGATCTTCATTTTGGCATTAAAAAACAAGTTTTCTGTTGTCTTTCCTAACTATAGTCCTATAGGCTTTGTTGTATATGGCCATGTTTAACTCTGAGATTCAATGCACCCTTTGTCGAGTCCAGGGCTGTGAGAAACAAGAGCTCTACTTTTGAGTATTGTGAAACAACCACTATTTCAACACCAGCTATCGTGCCCTTAAGCAAAAATTAACAATTTATCATAACAACATTCATATAAAATTACATTTGAAAATATATAACTCCTATTTGGAGGAAGTGGGAGTGAGAACAGCAAAGGCTTAATCAGTCTCAGCTAGTAGTCAAGGGCGTGAAGGAAAAGGGAAAGGATGATAGCACCCAATGCTCACCTGCGCTCCTTCTGCCTATACATATTCAGGCGCCGGATGGTGGCCCGGTCCCTCATGTTTTGGCCTCCTGCTCCCTGCACTCGATCTACAAAAGGCAGAAGTACACAGTGCACTATCTGATAATCAACCAGTATAACCAACAAGTCATTCCTTAAAACTCAACAAGTAGTTCACCCAAATCAGGTTAGCAGCCACCAACCACAAAAATCTCTATTTCCTCCATATGTTGCTCCAATAATTGTAACTTGAAGCTACATGGTATGACAAAGCTGATCTAATTTTGATCTTCGATAGGATTGTACCTGAGAAGAATAAAAGCTAATATTTTTGAGCACTTATGATGGCACTGTAAGATCCACATTATAGGCATCATCTCACTTAATCCATACAATAATCTCATAGAGCTACATTATCCCCATGCTGCAGAGTGAGAAACTGAGGCACAGTGGTCAGACACCTTGTCCAAGGTCAAACAGTTACTAAGTGGCAGAGCCAGAATTTGAACACAAGCATTCGATCACCATTTATGGTCTTAACCACGAAGACACCTACCTCTGTGTCTCAGTTTAACAAATGTTGAGTGCCTGCTCCAGGCAAGGCACCATGGAGACTATGATTTTGATATGTATGTGTTCTTAGTCAGTTTCTTAATTTCCTAATGTTTGATTTTTGTTTCATCAACTTAGCAATTCTTGCCTTACATCTCAAAGAGAAAGAGAAGGACAAAAGAGCAGGGTAATACTAGCCTAGCTTCTCATTTTGGGAGCTCTTTAAATCACCTGCCTCGTCCTGAAGTGATGCAGAAGGCAGGCTGAAACCTGCCTTCTGCATCACTTCAGGACCAGGCAGGTAATTCAATAGTAGAGACTATTAAAGCAGGTGGCTCTACTACTACTAACTGTTGCAATTATGACAAGCCACTTCCTGTATTTTGATTCAGCCTCTTCACCTGTAAAATCATGATCTCTAGAGGTCTTTTGGGGTCTAACATCCTGAGATTCCAGGTTGTGCAAAATGAGTAATTTATGATCAATCCAGGGTAAACATTCAACACACATTAAAACTGTCAAAAATTCTAAACCATATTTTAAAACAAAGTTTTATTGATAAACCTAAATGGAAGGAACCCTCCCACAGGACATCTTGTTAATTCTACAGGTGGAAACTCGCGAAAACGTACACACATCTCCAAAACAGCCTCACTGCAATGATCATATTGATTTCTTTGTAGGGTTTTCTAAGAACTTTACCAGATAGCATGATTCCAAGGGCCAAAACTACAATCCTTTTCTCATTTTAAAGGTCAAAGCTAAGGTGGCAGGCAAGTATGATCACGTGTAAAAGGCCCGATGGGTCAACCTACACCATTTTTAATCCGACTTTTTTTGCATCTCTCAACTGGAGAGGACCCAAGGCTGCCAAATCCTGAATGTTCACTTTCCTTGACTTTAGACCAGTTGACTACACTTTGGCTTGCCAGGCGTGCAATGTCAGCTCTCCTCAGTGCCCCCAACCCCGGGAAGAAAAACCACAAGTATTGCTTTCCTTTTCATCACCAACAGCCACTCCGCTCGTCGTCATTCTAAGCAAGTGCCCCTCCTGCCCCTCCAGTTCTCCTCGGAGCTCTCCCCTACACTTCCCTCCAAGCTCCACCCTCGATCACCCCTGCCGCCTGTACCCGGGTTTGTGCTGGCCTTGGACGGGTTGATGGTGCTCCGTCCTTTGTATTTGGGCTTCACCATCTTGGCGACGAGATCGGGACCCAAGAGTTAGGTCCGGCTTACGTCGGTGAAACGAACTTAGAACTTCCCAGGCCCGGCCGAAATGACCCGCGTGAACCACAACGGACCACGTGTGCATGACCTCCGTCACTTCCGCTCGTGCCCCCTCTGACTCTGCGCGACTTCCTGTGAACGAGCGGCGCGCGGCATCACGTTCCTGGCTCCGCCCCCGCTCCGGCTCTCTAGGCGTCTCCCTGCGCAGAGCCCCAGCCCTTTCCAGCCCTAGCAACCGCCAAGCTGCTCCTCCATAGCAACCGCCTAGTTACCCTGGATGCGAGGCCCAGAGCTCCCAGTTGGGTCCACCTCCAAATAAAGAAGCCTCTTCTCAGGCCAATGGCACAAGCTTAAATTTGTCTTCTGAATTTGTCTTCTAAGTCCTTCCAAAAGTTGCCGACCGCACAGCAGTCAAATACCCATTAGAACATGTCATCCTCTTCCTTACAACTCCAATGGCTTATTATCACTGTTAGAATGAGGGGTAGGGGAAGGGAGAAGGAAGACACAGGGACAGAGATTGATTCAAACTTTGCCATCTCTGCAGGATTCTGTGCTCTTGCCCCTGCCTATTTATCCGACCTCATGTGTATCTCCCTCCCTGTGGTTATTTTGACATTTGCACTGGATACTCTCTCTCTCGCTCGCTCTCTTTATGTTTCTCTCTCTCTCTCTCTCTCTCTCTCTCTCTCTCTCTCTCTCTCTCTCTCTCTCTTTGAGGCACAGTCTCACTCTGTTGTCCAGGCTGGATTGCAGTCGCGTGATCTCCGCTCACTACAACCTTCACCTCTCAGGTTCAAGCCATTCTCATGCCCCAGCCTCCCCAGTAGCTGGGATTGCAGGTGCCCACCACCAGGCTAGTTTTTGTATTTTTATTAGAGACAGGGTTTCACCATGTTGACCAGTCTGGTCTTGAACTCCTAACCTCAGGTGATCTTCCTGCCTCGGCCTCCCAGTGTGCTGGGATTATGGGCATGAGCCACCGCACTAGCCTACGCTGGATATACTCTCTCTGTCTGAATCACTCTTTCCCAGAATCACTCTTTCCCAGAATGTTTGCATAGCTGATCATTCAATTCTCAGCTCAAATATCACCTATTTGTAGGCTTGCAAGAGTTAGCAAATAGAATTACAGGACACCAAATTAAATTTGAATTTCAAAGAAAAAAAATGAATACTTTAAGTATGCTTCCAATAGTGCCTGGAAAATACTTCTAGTAAAAAAGTATTCATCATTTGCCTGCAATTCAAATGTAACCGTATGTCCTGCATTTTATCTGGTGACTCTTGGTACTGGGAGAACTCTTTCCTGTCTAATTTGTCTAAATCAGCCACCTTTCACCCTTTCACAGTTGTTCCGTTACAGTATTCTGTTTTATTTCATGGCATTTATCACTAGCTGAATTTTTTTTTTACAACTTTCTTGTCTGCTTCCCCCAAACTAGAATGTAAGGTTCTTGAGAGCAGGGACCTTGAAAATTTGTTCACTGCTGTGCCCTTAAGACTTGAACAGCACCCGAAACAAAGGACTCAAAAAATACTCATTAAATGAAAGAATGAGTAGATGGGGAATGTCTCTTGCCTTGAGGGTGAAGGAAGGCATTATTAGGACCGGACCATCTATTTCTGTTTCTACTAGCCAAAATAAAGTCTCTAGATGCCAGTGTTTCAACCAAGAAGCCCTCTCTCTTTTGTTATTATTATTATTTTTGAAACAGAGTCACATTCTGTTGCCCAGGCTGGAGTGCAGTGGCATGATCTCAGCTCACTGCAACCTCCACCTCCTGGGTTCAAGCAAGTCTCCTGCCTCAGCCTCACCAGTAGCTGGGATTACAGGCATGTGGCACCATGCCCAGCTAATTTTTGTATTTTTAGTAGAGACAGTGTTTCACCACATTGACCAGGCTGGTCTCAAACTCCTGACCCCAAGTGATCCATCCACCTTAACCTCCCAAAGTGCTGGGATTACAAGCGTGAGCCATCGTGCCTGACCCCTCTCTCTTTTTTGGTACCTCAAATTTTCCGGAAGTGGCTATCTTTATACCCTCTGGATAGGCCAGAGAAGAGATGGTTAGGCAAGAGGAAGGGTGGATTCATGCAGTGTAGCTCATTTTGTAAAAACAAACAACTTGTTATAAAGTGAGGTATTCTAATTGAGCAGGGGATGATTGAGTCTTTATTTCTCTGAGTTTGAAACAAACCCCAAAACATTCTTTTTAGAGCAAAAGCAGGCCATGTCACAGGCAAGAGCTGGAAATACCCTCTCTCCCTCGAGCTTCGTTTTTATTGCCCCAAGGGCAAGTATCATAAAATTACATGCAACTCTGTTGGGAAGGCCCTGACCCTGACCTGTGTCAGGGAAGCTCTGAGAGCTAGTTGGGAAAAACTTCATGCTCAGTGAAGATGCCCCCTTCTACCACACCCTGTCCCTTTGATCCCAAAAACAAGGGTACGATAGCCTCCTCCCAGAGAGAAGATTCAGTTAATGTGTTTCTGATGCCTCAAGTTGGTGCAAACCAGAATAAACACGGATGGCAAAAATCAGCCCATGAGCTCATTCAGGCTTTGATCAGAGACATAATTTCATTATGAAATTTTAGATCAGGCTGTTGTGAAGTCTTGCCAAGGAGTTTCATTTTCCCAGATGATATGGTGGGTTGTTTCTCTCCTGTTCGCATACTCTGCTTGCGTTTAAAATGCAAACTTTCCATCTATTTTTATAATCTGACCCATCAATCCTTTTACAACAATATTTGTCAATCTTGATAACCAGCTTTAACTCTACCAGCAGATAAAAAGCCTGATCAGGGTAGGTCAAGCTTAAGTTATTGGTTTGGTTTGCCTGCCCTGCTTGCCACATTGTAAGGCAGTGACTATTTCACTCTCTCTTCTGATGTCATACCGATCAGCAGAGGCAAGACACACCTCCAGGGCTTCAGTTCCTCAGCTTTAAAACAGATGCAATAACTTCACTCCCCTGAAAGATTGCAATAAGATCGTATGAGTTATGGTATATGAAAACATTGCGGACATGGTACACATCATACAGATGGGATGCTTTCTGTTTTTCTCCAAATATGGGGTTAGCCCCTCATCTCCTCAATTCTTGCTCCTGGTAATGAGAAGACCTTAGCGGAGACTGGCTGGAAATACCATGTTCTGGACTGGTGTCTTCACAGGAAGCAGAGAATCCTGACCTCACTTTTTTTTTGAGTGGGAGTTTCACTCTTGTTGCAGAGGCAGGAGTGCAATGGTATAATCTTGGCTTACTGTAACCTCTGCCTTCTGGTTTCAAGCAATTCTCCTGCCTCAGGCTCCAGAGCAGCTGGGATTACAGGCACGTAATGGGCCCAGTTAATCCCACTGGATTATATTTTGTATTTTTAGTAGAGATGGGGGTTCACCATGTTGGTCAGGTTGGTTTGAACTCCCGACCTCTGTTGATCCACCTGCCTTGGCCTCCCAAAGTGCTGGGGTTACAGGCGTCTGCGCGCATTTTTTTTTTTCCTGAGACAGAGTCTCGCTTGTTGCCTAGGCTGGAGTGCAATGGCATGATCTCGGATCACTGCAACCTCCACCTCCTGGGTTCAAGCAATTCTTCTGCCTCAGCCTCCCCAGTAGCTAGGATTACAGGTGCCCACCACGACACTCAGCTAATTTTTGTATTTTTAGTAGAGATGGGGTTTTGCCATGTTGACCAGGCTGGTCTTGAATTCCTGACCTCAGGTGATCCACCCACCTTGGCCTCTCAAAGCACTAGGATTACAGGCATGAGCCACCGTGCCCGGCCCTGACCTTACATTGATCTTCATTCTGTAAAAAGTTTGTCATTGGGGTCTAATGGGCAAATAGCAGCAACTTCTAAAGTAGCATTTTTCAAAGTGTGGTCTGAAAACCACAAGCATCAGAGTCACCTGGGGGAGCTGTTTAAAAATGCTGGGCATGGTGGCTTATGCCTGGAATACCAGCACTTTGGGAAGCAGAGGCAGGTGGATTGCTTGAGCTCAGGAGTGCGAGACCAGCCTGGGCGACATGGCAAAACCTTATTTCTACAAAACATACAAAAATTGGCCAGGCATGGTGGCTCAAACCCGTAGTTCCAGGTACTTGGGAGGCTGAGGCTGGAGAATCCCTTGAATCTGGGAAGTGGAGGCTGCAATGAGATCGCGCCACTGCACTCCAGCCTGGGTGAGAGAGATCCTATCTCAAAAATAAAATAAAGTAAAAATGCAGATTCCTGGGTTTTATCCCAGAGCTTCCAAAATCAGACCGTCTTGGGGGTGGGGCCAAGAGAATCTACATTTTAGCAAGCTCCTCAAGTGATTCTTGTATAGACCAAAGTGAAGTGTTTTCCAAAAGTCACTCTGAGGCTGTCCGACAGCTGACCAGAAGACAGCCCTGGAAGATCCAGCTTCTTTCCCACCTATCTTAAATCTCATTCTTCTTAGCAGAGGCAGGATGAGGAAGGCTGCTGCAGTGTCTAATGCACTCTGAAAATATATGTCTTGGCTCTGCCCCAAATGCCTTGATATTTATGCTGCAGCCAGAGGGTCGTTATCCTTTGGCAATGCTCCATTGTAAGGCCATTAGCTCTTAATTAGTGCCAGCTTGTTGAGTTATACTTCCCAGTTGAACTGCTAGCAGAAGCTGCTCTTTTCAGGCCTCTTGTGTATCTCCTCTGGCAATCCCATGATGCATTGACCCTGCCTGCTGGGGCCAAGAGTTGGGCCCCTGGAATGACCACTGCCAAATATGAAACAGTCCTAATCCCTAAGTGCTGGGTTCTGGGACCCTGGAAGAACAGAGAAAGACTCAGAATGTATCTTCAGGGTTTTGTTGTTTTGTTTCATTGCTAGAAAACAAAAAAGTGAGTCCTTGGTTATACAACCTCAACAGTTTCATAAGCAAATTCAAATAAAAGAAAAGTAAAGTGTATTAACTTTGGCCAGGCATGGTGGCTCATGCCTGTAATCTCAGCACTTTGGGAGGCCAAGGCGGGCAGATCATCTGAGGTCAGGAGTTCAAGACCAATCTGCCCAACATGTTGAAACCCCGTCTCTACTAAAAATACAGAAATTAGCCTGGCGTGGTGACACACGCCTGTAATCCCAGCTACTAGGGAGGCTGACGCACAAGAATTGCTTGAGCCCAAGAGGCAGAGATTGCAGTGAGCCAAGATTGTGCCACTGCACTCCAGTCTGGGGGACACAGTGACACCCTGCCACACGCACACAAAAATAAAAATCATTTAAAAAAGGAAAGTAAAGTGTATTAACTTGGAGCTTCACAAGCCAAGTTACCCTCAGGTTTCTGTCTAGGATGCCTGGAAAATTCTTGAACAAGGACATAGCAAACTGGTGGGCCTGCTAGCTATAAAAATGGCTAGGAGACTCACCTCTGGGAACCCCAAGAAACTTCTCTGTGTGGTCACCACTTCTAAGTGGGAAAAACAGTCTGTGTTAGTCTTGGCATGCCTTTCACTGCTGGGTAGGAGCCTTCAAAAAGATCCCCAGATTAAGCTTTGGAAAAATAACTAGAAGCATTTTGCTCCTTCCTATTACCGAATCCCTTGTGGTCTTCGGCATATTCTACTCAAGAAAATCTGAGGAGCACTTTTATGAGATGCTATTAATGGCCTCTAATTGTCAGCCTGGTTTAGATATCTCAAGACTGCTGTCCATGTCCTAAGAAATGGATCCAGAACACACGGTGATGTGGGAATTTAAAGTATAATTCCAAACTGCAGATAATTGTTTAAGCTCTGCCAAGGCTGGAGGGCCTCTGTGAAGTCATCTCCCCAGGATCAGTGTGTTTCCTATTACTCTTGGTATCTATCTGTCCAGTGATCCTTTTGATTTTGAAGCTATTAGACCAAATCTTTGTATAATTCTTTACCTCCTTGCCTCCTGCTCACCTCCCTCCTTTATCTTTAGGAAAACTCTTTTTAAAAATTTTAACCAGGTCCCTTGGATTGTTTCCCAGTAGAATAATGTCACGTTAAAGAATCTGAAGAGTCAACTTCCCACCTAAAACCTGCAGATCAGTGACAGCTCTGTCTGTCAGATGGTCAGTCTGGCCCCAAGGACATCCTCAGCCCAGCAAGACACTGAGCTTTTCCTTGACCTCCTCATCTCTCTTGCTCTCCTGTCTGGTTTAGTCTAGACTAGGAACAAAATCTTATTTCTAAAATAGGGATTCAGGCGAAGGTCTGGAAGAAAGTCAGGGTGAATATCTTCTCAAGCAGCAGGGGAAGAAGTGGTCAAAATCTTTAGCTATGGTTCCTTTTTTAGAGCCCTGAGTAGAAAAGGAAAGTCTATAACTCCCCCATCTTTGGGAAAAGCAATCCTTCCTACTCACTATGTCACCCAGGTTGGAGGACTCTTCTAGATGCTTTTTTGTTTGTTTGTTTAGAGATGGACTGTCACTCTGTCATCCAGGCTGGAGTACAGTGGTACGATCTCGGCTCACTGCAACCTCTGCCTCCCAGGTTCAAGTGTATCCCCTGTCTCAGCCTCCTGAGTAGCTAGGATTACAGGCGCCCACCACCACGCCTGAATAATTTTTATATTTTTAGTAAAGATGGGATTTCGCCACGTTGGCCAGGCTGGTCTCAAACTCCTGACCTCAAGTGATCCACCTGCCTCGGCTCCCAAAGTGCTGGGATTACGGGCGTGAGCCACTGCGTCCAGCCCTTTCTAGTTGCTTTAAAAGTCTATCTGAGAGACTTTGAAGTTGTCAGTTTTGCTTCTAGCTAGAGCTGGGCAACTCCCCAGGATGCCCCGTCACTGTGCCCAGGACCTGGGGACTCAGGTTTTGCTGTGTCCTTCCCACTCCCCTACCTCAACAAAAGGCATGAACTAGGCCAGGCGCAGTGGCTCACACCTGTAATCCCAGCACTTTGGGAGGCTGAGGAGGGTGGATGGCGAGGTCCAGAGATCGAGACCAGCCTGGCCAACATGGTGAAACCCTGTCTCTAACAAAAATATAAAAAACTAGGTGGGAGTGGTGGCACGGACCTGTAATCCCAGCTATTGGGGAGGCTGAGGCAGGAGAATCACTTGAACCAGGAGGGAGAGGTTGCAGTGAGCCGAGATAGCGCCACTGCACTCCAGCCTGGCGACAGAGCAAGATTCCATCTCAAAAAAAAAAAAAAAAAAAAAAAGGAAAAGGCATGAACCAAACCACAGATGAGTAGCCGCAAGCTAAGAATAATCTTTGTTTTTAAATGATTGAACAAATTCAAAATAAGGATATTTTGTGTCTGGGTGCAGTGGCTCACGCCTGTAATCCCAGCACTTCGGGAGGTTGAGGTGGCCAGATCACAAGGTCAGGAGATGGAGACCATCCTGGCCAGCATGGTGAAACTCTGTCTCTACTAAAATACAAAGAATTAGCCAGGCATGGTGGCATGCGCCTGTAATCCCAGCTGCTTGGGAGGCTGAGGCAGGGGAATCACTTGAACCCAGGAGGCAGAGGTTGCAGTGAGCCGAGATTGCACTACTACACTCCAGCCTGGTGACAGAGTAAAACTCAGTCTCAAAATAATAATAATAATATTTTGTAACATGTGAAAATTATATGAAATTCAAACTTCTGGGTTCATAAATGAAGTTTTATTGGTACACAGCCACACCATTTGTTTACATAAGGTCTATGGTCTTTTGCACAACAAAGGCAGAGATGAGTAGCCACGACAGACCACGTGTGGCCCGTGAAGCCTAAAAGATTTACCACCTGGCCCTTTACAGAAAACACTTGCCTACGACCCCGTGTTAGGGCACTGGTGTGTGTTCTGATCATTGAAGAGACAGGGAATTGACCATTCAATGACTCTCTGTTTACCACTGCCCTCTAAGAGTGGACGTTGCCTATCCCGATATAGAGGTATCTTTCATTTTTCTGCCCTGGGGATTCAAATGAGGGGTCCACTCCACACCTGATGTAGCTGATGCATTCATGGACCAGCAGGGGGCTCTCTGCAGGGGTTTAAAATTCATGGGGAGAGAGCCGGTGCTGGAGGGCAAAAGCAAGTCTGGGGGAGCAGCTCTGACCTGTCAGTCCCCTGGCTGAGCCCCACAATTTTTTTTCCCCTGAGCTCAAAGGAGAAAGGAGCTTCAGGCAGAAATCCAAAGAACTCCTTTGTCCACAGCCTTTGTGAAAGCGACTTTTGGTGACTTTGAACCAAAATACAACAGAAAGTAGAGGAGATAGTCTACTTGCCCCGCATGGTTCTGGTGCACCGCGGTCTTTAGGGGCTACGCCCAGGGTGGGCAGCATGGCATAGGGGCACACACTGGCAGGCATGGCGGTGGTAAGGTGGTTTTGAGTAGCTTTGTGAGCAATGCATGCTGACGAGGGGCTGGAGAGGAGAGGTGGGGTCAGGTGGATGTCCCTGAAGACCCTATAGTGTTACTCGTGAGCACATATGATCCAACCCTCAGAATCTCCTCCTGCCAGTACATGAGACACTCACCAGGCTGCATATCATGGTACTAAGGTATGGAGAAGGACAGGGAAAATGCAAGTTTCCACATAGCTGGGTAGTAGCTGAGCCAGACTACCTGGGGTCCAATTCTGACCTCACTATTTATTAACTGTGTGCCCTTGGTCACATCCTTTCGCCTCTTTGTGTCTCGGTTTCCTCATCTGTAAGAAGGGCTTAATAATGGTAGCCACCTCACAGTGCTGTGTTGAGGTTAAATGAAGGAATGCAAGTAAAAGGCTTAGAATGGTGTGAGCACTGTGTCCATATGCAGTACCATAAGTGCTATGAGAGTATCTCCAAGTGTACCCACAGCCTCAAGAGACTTGGGAAACATGAATGCAGTAATAAGTCCCACGGTCTCTGCTCTCAGGAGCTGACCTTTGGCTGTGGGACACAGACATGGATGTCGTAAACGTGAAATAGTCCATAGAAACACAGGAGGAGCAGCTATTGGGGAGAGGCCCCCTTCACAGAGGAAGAGTAATTCCATCTAGGTATGAAATATGAGTAGAAGGTCTACAGATGAAAGCAGGGAGAAACACACTTTAGGGTGAGAGAACAACGTAGACGAAGGCTCGGGAACTTGAAAGTGTATTTGTATTGGGCACCAATGAGTAATTCTGACTAGAAGAGTCGATGGGGCGGGGGATGGGAGTGGCAGGAGATGGCCCTGGAAATCCGTGTTATCATCGCCAGTTGTGGCCAGATGACAGAAAGATCAAGACGGCATTGCTTTTGGCCTGGTGCGCCACTGAACTTTAATGCCTGCCTCATTTTTCCTCCCAGAAGGAAAAAGGAGTAAGCACCATCAATAGCTATCATCTCCAGGGACAGTATAAGAGCATACCCATCCAGGAGGGACTGGTTCATTCATTCACTCAATGAACATCTAGCCTGCGATACCAAAAGACGAATGCAACTGGTCAAATATACAGGAGAACTATGGACCGGGCAAGCCATGGCTGTGAAGAACCTGTGGCTACACGGCCAAAGGAAAGCAAACAAAGGAAGACAAAGGGTAGTGGTGGATGGGGCGCTACAGGCGGTCTGGGAGAGCAGAGGAGCCAGCCAGGCAGCGTGGAGAGGGATCAGAAGGATCAGAAGGGTGAAACAGGTTTGAAAAAAGTGAGAGGAAAAAAAAAAAGAGGGAAGCAGAAGGGTAAAGCATGGGAATGCAATGGAAATGTGTTTGTGAGAAATTGAGAGGCAATGTCTGTGGACGTTTTGTTGGTTTGGCGGTGGGAAAAGAATTGTAACTATGCGTGGTAGGCAAATACCTCTGTACAATAAAATACCTTGTGAGAATGAACGTGCGGGCATGAGAGAAATCAAGCACAGTCTATCGGCAATGGTCCTGCCCTTGGGAGAAAGGCCAAGTATATATTCAAGGCAGTTGTTGCCAGAGTCTGCAAGCCCCCGGGGCATATCGGAAGTCTGAGCCAGATGGGTTACGTGTATCTCAACCTGGAACAGGCAGCTTTTTATCAGGCTTTTCTGTCCAAAGGAGGGAGGTGCTGCTGCCCTCCTCCACGCTGAGCCCAGCCCTGGAGGTAGCTGGGCAGGATGGATTCTACTCTGGGGCCCACAGAGAGGTGGCTCCAGCTTCAGGCTCATCCCAGGGCAGTGCTCACTTTGGGTGTGCTGTGCCATTGGCTCCTGAGGCCCAAGGTGCGGGAACTTGAAAGTGTATTTGTATTGGGCACCAGTGAGTAATTCTGAGTAGAAGAGTCGATAAGGCGGGGGACGGAAGTGGCAGGAGATGGCCCTGGAAAGCTGGGTTGTCATCACTAGTTGTGGCCAAATGACAGAAAGATCAAGACTGCATTGCTTTTGGCCTGGTGCCCCACTGAATACCCTTTAGGGTGTGGTTTTCTCATGCTCTAGGAAGCCAAGAGTGCAGCAGCCAGATGCTGGCCCAAATCAGGAACCATTATCTACATGTAAAGCCCTCAGAGATAAAACTGATGGGAGAGATGATCAGATTAAAATGTTGGGTTCTGTACTCGAGAGTGTGATAGTCATTTGGCCTAGGCACCAAGTCCTCCCTCTTCAAGTCCTCCCAGATGAGACGCTGGAGTTCAACTGCCTGAATGACCATCCTCACATCCCCATGGGGCAGGCTTGGGTCAGCAGAGCCACAGCTCACTGTCCCACCCACCGGACCGCCACAGCCTCTTTCCATCTGTGTCTTGCTCCAGCCCGGAATCCTGAAGAGAATACTTTCCATGGTCCCTGGGATTGTGACACCCTCATTGTCACACGTTTGCCAAGTGAGCCTTCCAGGACTGGCCCGGGAAAGCACTTCTCTTTGTCCCTTGAGCTGCCAGCTTGTTTGACAGGCTTGGATCTGATCTGGCTGTTACAGCCTCACTATCACCCTCCTCTGCCCCCCAATCCCTGTCCTCCCCCACCCCCCGCTTCTGTTCCCCTGCCCCAAAGGCAGCCAGTTGATTCCTTTTGGAGATGAACTCATTGTTGACTTTAACTCACTTCGATGTTTCCCAGGGAAGCATTCTGGCAGGAGGCCTGCCACAGCTCCTTGAAGAAGATAGCCAGGCCAGGGCCAAGACTGGGTGCCAGGGGCCTTGGAACTGCCAAAATGCCTCCCATTTTATGGACAGGCCTGGCTCACCCTGAAGACATTCCAAGCATTTAATCAGCAGTCCATGGTACATATTGGGTTGCAGAGGGAGCCCTCAGAAGCCAGCCTTTTAGGAGACAAAACTCAGCCAGAGGAAGGAGCTGGTCTTCTCCATGGACCAGGCTGATGCTCGACAGATGGAAAAAGTGCCTCCCAATCACAAGAATCAATAACCCAAGGCTGACAGCTGCAGAGACCTGGCCTGAGGGGTCTCCATGGGGACCTGGCTCCACCTCTTTCCCACGCCAGACTGAGTCCAGCCAGGAATCCATCTCACCCACCTCCCTGCACCAAGCTCTGGGAGAGCGAACGAGCGAGGGAGGAACCATTTTTCACATACTTTCTCTTTCAAAATGTAGTCCTGTTTCGCAATTTCCTACTTAAGTTCTGGAAGGCTCTAGGGCAGAACCCAAGCCACCTTCTCCAGCCACTGGCCTGGGTCTCTTGTCAACAAGAACCTGGTAGGCTAGTGGTGACAGAGAAAGGAAGGGGCCCAGATTTACTAACTCTCCCACTGTCCCCCATCCATGCCTGCTCACTCAAGGGTCTATTTAGTGCAGGTCTCTCTCTCTCTCTCTCAGTAGAGACAAGGTCTCATTACGTGGCCCAGACAGGTCTTGAACTCCTGGCCTCAAGCTGTCCTCCTGCCTGAACCTCCCAAAATGCTGGGATTAGAGGCATGCACTACCATGCCTGGCCTCACATTCTTGATGTGAAAGGAGCCTCCAGCCAAAACCTGTTCATTGTTCCCCCTGTGTTGGCTTTCTCTTGGGAGAGCCAGGAGGTGTGCCACACCAAAGCAGGTGCACCCAACTCTGGTATGCTTATGTCTCAGCAACCCCTGAGGCATCTAATCTTCAGATCTTCTCTACTCCCCTATAACTAGGCTTTTGTTCTGGCTCACTTTTACTGGCAGCACTAGACAGTATTCCAGCCCTTTTGCAATGAATCCATTTAGTCCTTCAAAATGAAACCTGTTCTCTCTGATTGTTTTCCTTCTACCTTATCACTGTTCACTTGGGTTTCCACCTGTTGCCCATTTAAATCTGGTGTGGACCACAGCTGGAGGAGTGAAACGCAAAAAGCCAGCACCTGGGTTGCTGGCCCTGCATCAGGGACTTGTAATGGAGCCCAAGAAGCTGACCCTTTTCCTAAATTCCCTCTCAGTCCTCCTACACCAAACCAAACAAACCAGAAAGAAAAAATCCCCACTTAAATAAACAAAGCCAGAAAACACAACCCTATCACCCAAAATATTGAAATGAAAAACAAATCTACATTCTGGAGATTTGATCTGAAACATACCAGAGCTGGAACTGCGTACGGTGGCCAGAAATGTGTTAGTCTGGGCAAATCTGTGGCCCTGTAGAAGAAAAAGCTAACATTTTCCAAATAACAATGTGGGCATGTAACAACCGCATACAATCACATGCTGTTGTTGACTAAACCTGGAAATAGGGTTAGGCAGCTCCACATCTTGACATAGATTCCCTCTCTCCAGCACTCACTCATCCTAAAAAGCACAGGGTGTGATGTCTGGACCACTCTGGGCTGCTCTCAGCACTTATGGTTTCTGCCTCAGATGGGTTTTTTCCAGGATTGTGAGCAGGTTTTAAAACACACACCCCTCTCCAGCTCAAAACAGGACAGGGTGAGACAGACAGGAGCAGGTCCTGGTGGGGCTCACTGTTTTGTAGGAATGTACTGGAATCACATCTGAAAGCACCCAGTGTATCAGTATCAGATGCTCTTGCCAGTAATTCTGCAGATGTGGAAGCTCAAGTGTGATGTGTACATCAGTGAATTCAGGATTTCCTGAAACCCATCCTGTGTTTCTTGTCTTAGCTGCCTGAAGGACTTCAGGAGCAGCTTTAGGTGGTTCAAAGATGTGATATAGAGAAGTGGGATAGCTCAGAGCATCACAGAGTTGATGGCAGGAGACACAGGAGGATCCAGCTCTTTCTTAGATGTTGCTAAGATTCTGGATTTCTGCTTTGATGTTGGTATAGAGGAAAGCTTATGATAGTGGTTCTCAAATTGTTAAATATCTGCACAGATTTCCTAAGAGATCTTCTTACAAGGCAGATTCAGATTCTTTAGGTCTGGGTAGGGCCTGAGAGTCTGTATTTTTAGCAAGCTTCCAGATGAAGCCAAGGTCGCTGGTCCATGGCTACACTTTGAGTAGTAAGGGCCTAAGGGTCAGGGACAAATCAGAGCCAAAGATGGCCAAAACATACTGGGACTGAGGATGGATGCCTGGAAGTGCGAAACAGGACAGAGATAATCCATGGTGCACAAAAATAGAGTCAGAGGCTGAAGTGGGAACAGAGGAGGTCAGGATGACAAAAAGAGGGACCGAGAAGGCAGAGTTAGAGATGCAGAGAGGGGCAAAGGCAGAGAGAATGGACACAGAGGTGGAGGATGGATAGGGACAGAGAGGCCTGCAAAGACAAAGCCAGGGTCAAGGGGAGGAGACAAGGTGAAGAGTGAGGGAAGAGGGTGGGGTGGCTCACGCCTGTAATCCCAGCACTTTGGGAGGCCAAGGCGGGCTGAGGTCAAGAGATCGAGACCATCGTGGCCAATGTGGTGAAACCCCATCTCTACTAAAAATACAAAAATTAGCTTGTGTCATGGCACATTCCTGTAGTCCCAGCTACTCAGGAGGCTGAGGCAGGGCAATCACTTGAACCCAGGTGGTGGAGGTTGCAGTGAACCGAGATTGTGCCATTGCACTTCAGCCTGGTGACAGAGTGAGACTCTGTCTCCAAAAAAAAAAAGGGAGGGAAGAGGGGCTGGGGCTGGCTGTGGGCAGCCTGTGACTGGCAGTTAGATGACAGGTGTAGGCGGTACAGGACCTGCAGGTGCACAGACATGATCCCCCTCTTCCTCACCTCCCAGCCTCCCCATACCTGCATCACTCTCTCCTTGCTCCTGCAAAGCTGTCCCTCCCCATGGAACCTTCCACTGCTGACTTGCCCTTCTCTCGCCTGTGTACTCAACCACTTTCTCTTAAGTGCACGCCTCCAAGAAAGTTTTAAACATCTTCAAGTCTTTCCCACCTAAAGAAAAAAGACTCTCTTGACTCATATTTCTTTCTAGCCCCTGTCCTATTTCTCTCTCCCCTTTTCACAGCTCAAGTATTGTCTGCTTCCATCACCTTCCCCAAACACCTCTGCTAAGGTTCTGTTGGCATACATGTTGCTAAGTCTAATGGTCACTTTCCAGTCTTCTTTTGCTTGATCTCTCCCTCCTTCTTGCTAGTTTCTGGGACTTGATATTCCCCTGGGTTTCCTCTTGCCTGCTCCTTCTTTAACTCATCCTTTGTGATCCGATCTTTATATTTAGAGGGCCTTTCTATTAGAGCTGGGTGAAGACTCCTCTCTTCACCCAGTGCTGTCTTTTCAGTTGACCTCTTCCAAACCCACAGCCTCGATTGCCTTCTGTACACCAGTTTACATTCCAGCCCAAACTCTCCCTGTGCAACTAGACCTGTGTTTATGTCTAAGCAATGTCTGCTCACCATCTTTACCAGGTCAAAACCAGATTTATGTTCTTCCTTCTTCTCCCAAACTGGTCTTCCTCACAGGCTTTGCATGTCAGAACACAGCACCGTCATCTGTCTGGGTGTTCAAGCCAGACACAGGGATTCTGTTTTTGATAACTGCCTCCCAGTCTCTCCCCTCTGCCATATCTAATGCATCAGCAAAGTCTGTCAACTTCATGCCCCAAATACCTTTTGATTTTGCTCGATTCCCTCCATTTCCACTGCCACCACCCTAGTCCAAATCTCCAACATCCCTCACCTAGATGACAGCAACAGCCTCCTAAGCAGCCTCTCTCTAATATGTCTTTCAAGCTACACACAAAGTGATCCTTGCAAAATGCAATTCTAGTTTTTTTGGCCTACTGCTTAAAACCCCTCAGCAGCTTCCCTTGGCTCTGAGAATAAAGGGCCAACTCCAGGCAATCTTTCTAGAATCATCTGAACTCACTTGTCCTCTAGGCCTTCCAGTTATACTGGCTTTCTTTCAGTTCCTTGGCCAAGCTACTTTCTACCACAGGACAGTTGCATATTCTGCGTCTGCAGAACTCTACTGTCCAACATGTGATTGTTGAGCATTTGAAAGATGGCTAGAGCAACTGAAGAATGGAATTACTAATGTTACTTAATTTTAATTGACCAAATTTAAAATCTAAAAATGTATTTCATTCAGTTACTGAAAAACTGTTAAATGTTTTTAAAACAACTTGGGTATGGCCATCTTCCTTTTCAACTTTAGTTTCAATGCAATGTCATTACGGATCAGGTATTTCTGGTGAAAATTTAGCATTCAAATTAAGATATGCTGTGAGTGTAAAAATACACACAGAACACTGAACGCTTAGTTTTAAAAATGTAAAAGATCTCACTAATAATTTTTTACCTTGATTGCGTGTTAAAAAGATAACACGTTGGGTCAGGTACAGTGGCTTATGCCTGTAATACCAGCACTTTGGGAAGCCAAGGTAAGAGGATTGCTTGAGGCCAGGAGTTCAAGACCAGCCTGGGCAATATAGTGAGACCTCGTCTCTATGAGAAAAAAAAAAGTAGAGGGGCCGGGCGCAGTGGCCCATGCCTGGAATCCCAGAACTTTGGGAGGCTGAGGCGAGCGGATCATCTGCTGTTGGGAGTCCAAGACCAGCCTGACCAACATGGAGAAACCCTGTCTCTACTAAAAGTACAAAATTAGCCAGGCGTGGTGGCACATATCTGTAATCCCAGCTACTCAGGAGGCTGAGGCAGGAGAATCGCTTGAACATGGGAGGCAGAGGTTGCAGTGAGCCGAGATCACGCCACTCCACTCCAGCCTGGGCAACAAGAGTGAAACTCCGTCTCAAAAAATAAAATAAAATAAAATAAAATAAAATAAAATAAAATAAAAATAACACTTTGTGTATATATAGTTAAGTAACATACATAATTAAAATTAACCTCATCTTTTTCTTTTTCCTTTTTATACTGTGGCTACTAGAAAAAATTTTTTTTGGTTTGTTTTAGAGATGAGGGCCTCACCATGCAGCTCACGCTGGTCTCAAAATCCTAGGTTCAAGTTATCCTCCCATCTTTGCCTCCCAAAGTGTTAAGATTACAGACGTGAGCCACCCTGTCTAGCCAAAAAGTCTCAATTACATATGTGGTTCACATATTTCCACTGGACAGCACCTGTCTTTGTTTTAAATCCTTCTACCCATCCTTCAGAGTTTGGCTCAAATATCACGTCCTCTGAGAAGTCTCCCTGAGAGGAAGTATTTTATTTTTATTCTGTCGTATGCACTTTCCTAGCTGTACGTAGATGCCAGTGGCCACCTGCCCTTGGCTGCATCCTTTTGTAGTTATATACGTGTTTGTATGATTCCTTGGTGCATGCCTATAATTTTCCCCACCAACCTCCAAGCTCCGAAAGAGCAAGGCCTGTGTTTGGCTCCTCCCTGGAAACCTAGCACCTAGTCCAGAGCCTGGTATACACTTCAGAATGCCACAAGGAGTCATTGCATCCACTGCCCTGCCTTTGGGCAGGACTGTCCCCAACCATCACTGGGAGCCTATGCACCCCCTTCCCCTAGCAGTGCCACTAGCCCTTCAGAATACAGATTCCACCTCTCCCAGATGGAAAGTCCTCCTTTATAGCTGACCAGAATCCCTCCTGCTGCATGGCCGGGGCCCTTTTTCCCATCCTTTAAGGGGAATTACAGCAGCACTTCTCACATTTGGATAACATGCCAATCATCAGGAATGTTGTTACAATTCAGACTCTGGCTCACCAGGTCTGTAATGAGACCTGAGATTCTGATTCCTAACAAGCTGCCCTGTGACAACACTGCTGCCCCGGGCCACCCTCTGAGTAACAAGGATATAGAGAGCCTGTTTACCACCCTCAGAGCATCCCCTATGTTTTCTTCCTTCTCTGCATGACCCTCTACTCAGCAGGCTATTTGGGGTCTCTGGAAATGCCCTGTCCCTTCTTGCTCCCATGCATACCTTGCCAATCCTCACACCCGCAAAGGAATGTGGTGCCTGTGGCTACTGCTGTCATTGATTTTTTGGTTTTAATTTGAAATAAACCTTTAAGCAGTTTTCAGAGTCAGGTTAGCCCTGATACGTATCATGGAAGGGTAACAATACTCTCCAACGATAAAGTCACACAGCTGGGAGTGCTGACCGGGGTGGGAAGAAGGCTTCTCCCCGGGTCACCAGCAGTCCTCAAGCTTGGCTCCGGTCTACCACACCAACTGGCCCAATCCCAGCAGCTTCTCCAGAAGGCTCCCCTCTGCAGTTTGGTCTCAGATGTGGGAAGCGTTGTCTCTGACATGTCCACTGGGAGCCCTGGAAACCAAGTGTGTACTGCTGGGCCCGAGGAATGGAAGTGTCTTCTGGTGGCCTCAGGGGTGTGTGTGTGTGTGTGTGTGTGTGTCTGTCTGTCTGTGTGTACATGCACACACGTGTGCATGTACATATGGTTGTCTACGTGGACAGGAGTTTGAGTGCGTGTGTCTTGTGTCTATGTGTGAATGGATGGATGGAGTGTGTGTGTATGCTTTGCCCCCGACATTCCAGTTCAGGAAAGCTTTAATCACACAGAGCAGCACTGAACTCTTTCTGCATGGGCCTGAAGGCTGGACAATGTCCCTAGGTGGGCCCTGCAGATGTGAGCGGCCCCACCGTCCCTTGTTGCTGCTGCTGTTGCTGCCCCTTGCGTCTTCGAGAGCCAGTGCCCGCTTCCTTGCCCTCCTTCCTGGCCAGGTTCCTGTTGGCATTCTCCCGCCGGCCCTGGCCTCCCTTCCTCCTCTTCTGCCCTGCAACAACCAAACAGCAGGAAGAATCAACAAAGGATGTGCGAGGAGGCCCTGGGCATGGCCACAGGCCGTAGGAGGGGAGTGTGAGGAAGCCAGGAAGGGGGGGCAGGGAGGAGGCTGGAGATGCTGCCCTTAGGTAGCTGGGTCATCGTGACCTCCTCTGACAGCAGCCACTTCAAAGGACCCTGCGGCATGGCACTGGAAGGCATCCCAAGAGTCCTTTCACCCCCCAACCCTCAAGGCACACAAGACGTCATCCTCTTCCTCGTGGATTCCTCAGACCTTGGATCCCAGTGGACCAAGGGCACTTCCCAGGTGTTCAGTGCGCCCTCAGAACAGGCAGCACTGCCCCTATCCCCTACCCACCACCCGTCACCTCTGGGGCCAGGCAAGAGCAGCAGCCACCTCCTTGCCAACTGCAGGCTGTGTGACTTTGGTGGAATTACTACACCTCTCTGGGTCTTAGTGCCCTCTTTCCACCCACAAATCCAGCCTCCAAGGGGCCTTCTAGTATGAACATCCACTACCTCAGAAGAAATGGGGGAACTGGAAGGATATTGATCACAGACGCTTCCAGCTTCTACCATGCAGAGTATTGGGGCCCTGTTCTCTGTCAGGACTTGACATCTGGATTGGATAGCATGAGGTCTGGAGTTGCGGGTGCCCCATCTGGCCTTGCTCTGAAGCCTTCTCCTGTGCAGCGGGCAGCAAGCAGAGGCTGTGGGACCTGCCGTGGCCGGTGCCTGAGCTCTGACCCCAGGGAGGCGGAGGCTGCAGCTCACCCTCAGGACACGGCACCCTCCTCACTGTGCACCTCCGGGTCTCCTTGGTGTCCGAGCAGGCAGAATGGTCCCCACCAGGGGCCTGGAGCACCCTGCGTGTCCGCTCCTCGGAGCCCCTCCGGAAACCACACAGCTTCGTCTTCTTCGAGCAGGGTCCCCAGGGGGACCACTCGCTCATTTCACATTGTGCTAGCAGGAAGAGAAGGGAAGAGAGAGAAGAACAAGGAGGAGAGGGTCAGGTCTCCATCCCTGGCCCAGAACACCCCAGCGGAGCACCTCCCGCTTGCCTTCTGCCTGGACCTCAGGCTGCAGGTATCTTTAGTCCAGAGGGCAGAAAAGTCCTTGGAGACCCAGAAAGGAGTATAGGATAAGCTCTCCCTGCACAGTGCCCCAGCCCACTGCTCTCTGGCCAGATGCCTACCTGGCTCCTCCTCCTGGGATCCTGGACCCTCTGCCCACAGTACCAGCCACGGCTTACCAGGACTACTGCACTCCATGGTGCCATTGGCAGCTGAGGAGCCCTCAGGACAGGCTGGATAGCAGCGGCCCTTGTGCAGGTACAAGCCCTCCTTGCACTTGGTGCAGAAGTTGTGGCTGAAGCAGGCCTCGCACTGCTCGATCTTGCATTCTGAGGAGAGGACAGATTGGGGGCCTCTGGCCCAGCCTGGAGGGAACGTTTCCCCTCATCCCCAGCCCCAACCCCCTCCCTTCCATCCACACCCACCGACATGGAGGGCAGGACCCTGGCCTAGAGCTTCGGTTACTGCGGAGGACTCTGGGGAGGACAGGGAAAGGAAGGGCAGCGGCAGGCTGGCCAGGGAAGAAGCTGGTGTGGCTGCTCCTGAGAGCTGGCTGGGACTCGCTACCATCAGCCAACTCGAACTTGAACCCAGGCTCCATCCCCGGAACCCAAGGTGACACTCCAGAGAGCAGTTTCAGAGGAGGAGGGTGGGACCCTCTGGGCTTGGTGGGGTGGGACAGGAATGTTTTATCATCTCACAGTGTCCAGAGGGCCACCCTAAACAGAGCTGAACTGAGGGACAGAATGATCCCCAGAGAGTGGCTTCGTGATCTCTTCCCTCACTGCTGGGCATTACAATGTCCCAAACTGTGGTTCTCCTCCTGCCTGGGGCAGAAAGAATCAGCGCGGAGGAGGGGGAAGCCATCCCAGGGCAAATTCCTCTCCCTCTGCAAGGCTGAGTTCCAGGAACCACCTTGGTAGGACTCCTGGGTCCCTCCCTGATTCCCTGCTGCCAGTTCCCTCCTTTGGGGGAATGGGGGCAGGGTGGGTCCTGCAGGCTTGGCTGGAAGCAGGCAGGGTCTTTCACAATCTCTCCTTCCCAGAGTGCAGGCGGGGCTGACTTCCTCCCAGGCTCTGGCACCTGAAGCCCACGCCGCCAGTTTTCTAGATGCTGGTATAGCCAAGAGCTCCCAACCCTAAGCACCTGAGGACGAAGAGAACAGCTTGCAGGGTCCCAACTCCGTCCTCAGAAACTCCCATGTCCTCCATGCTTGTCTCAGCCTCACCTCTCTCCTTCCCTCTTTCCTTCCCTCCCTAGTGCTCTGATTCCTGGGTTTGGTTGCCAGTCAATTAAGAACAAAAATAAGAACAATAGCAGCTACCATTCATTGAGTTCCAGACACTAAGGCTTTACAGGCGTGTCTCACAACAACCCTAGGGGGTAAAAACTCTTAAAGATGAGGCATTGAGAGCTTGAGACATGCTCAAGGTCACACAATGAAGAAGTGGCAGAGTTGAGCTCAGAATCCAGTCTAGTCTTGGGCCAGTCATTTACCCTCCAGGCCTCAATGCTGTCAGCCCTGAGAAGGGCACCATCCCTTGGGTCCTGTCTCCCTCCCAATGTTGTTGTGAGGATCAACTGATATGAGACCTGCAAATGCATTCTAAACGGCAAGGCATGAACAGGTGGTGGGGGCGTTGGCACTGCTCCCCCGAGTGTGCTCACACGTGTCTCCCAGCACATCGCAGGTGCAGCTCCATAGAAGGGGTGGAGATAGGAGGGCATGTGCCTTGGAGCACATGGAACTGCAGCTGGTGTGGAAACGGGGAGCCAGCAGGCCAGGGAGAGGAGAGAGTGGAAGAGCAGGCTGTCTGGGCTTGGAACCCCTGCAGCCCATGTGGAGCTACTGGTGGTTTTTAAGCACAAGTGTGACGGGGTAAGGTACGGGTCTCCGAGTGTGATGGGATAGGGTGTGTGTCTCAGGAGTGTGATGGGATAGGGTGTGTGTCTGAGGAGTGTGATGGGATAGGGTGTGTGCCTCAGGAGTGTGATGGGA
>PVKP010030280.1:0-28090 GCA_004027715.1 Plecturocebus donacophilus
AAAGGTCATGTGAAAAAAAGGTGGGCATACAGTCTTAGGGCAAAATAGAAATGCATTATTTATTAATGAAGCAGGAGGTGGGTGTTTTTATTTTGGTTCAAGTTTTCAGTTAAAACTTTCTGCTTATAAAAATAATATATTCCCCAAAGCATAAGAGGGCTCTTGCATGAACAGAGAAGAAAACAAAGACCCACATTTCTATGAATCACAGACAACCTGAAATATGGCCCTTGAGCTACCAAATTTACTGGAGCACACTGGCAGTCATTACAATTGCAGAACATCTTACTTCAGTGGTACAACCACAGGGGCCTCTGGGGAGAGACAGCATTCTACCACAGCTTTCACCAAAACAACCCATTGGAACTAAAGGCATTTAAAGTTACTCCACTCAGGCTGCGCGCGGTGGCTCTGCTTGTAATCGCAGCACTTTGTGAGGCCGAGGTGTGCGGATCACCTGAGTTCAGGAGTTTGAGACATGCTTGGTCAACATGGTGAAACCCTGTCTTTACTAAAAATACAAAAATCAGCTGGGCATGGTGGCGGGCAGCTGTAATCCCAGCTACTTGGGAGGCTGAGGCAGGAGAATCATTTGAACCCGGCAGGCAGAGGTTGCAGTGAGCTGAGATCGTGTCATTGCACGCCAGCCTGGGTGACAGAGTGAGACTATCTCAAAATAACAAGTAAAATAAAATAAAATTTCTCCTCAGCAAGATTTTGTTATTGGATGCTTCCTTTTGTTCCAGTTCAAATACAGTTGCATGACGTTGGAGCTGCACATTGCTTTCACTGTAGCTACTTCAAATGAAAAAACTCAGGAGATCTAACCAATAAATATGAAGACCTTTACACCAATAGAGAAAATGAGAGAAGACTGTTCATAGCATGTATTTGGAAACATTACGTTTGGAACCACAATCTAACATGTGAAGAAAAATTTATGTCAGAGATCTGTAATAAAAAATATAGCATATACCCCTTTAAGAGTAGGCAAAAAGAGAACATAGCTAGAGTATCCAACAGGAGATATTTTGAGGCAAAAAATTTAAAATAGACATTTGCAAAGATGACGATTAGGGAAGATGGTTTTCTTCTGAAGACACATGCAGGGAAGAAAGAAAAAAATCTTTATTCTTATCTGGGTTGCAAATGGCACTTCTTGCAAAAGAACTGCTACTTACTTCTAGAGTCAGCTAAAATGATATCAAACTTTTTAAAAGATGCCTTCTTAAGGCAAAAAATGTCTTAATTTAGTTTTAAGCTATTTTAGGCTTATTAACCTCAATAGTGAACTTGAAGATTTTCCATTAAATCCACTATCCATCAGCCTATTATAGACATGTTACAATTATTCTGCCAATATCTTGACTTCTTTATGAAGTTGGCATGAAGAAGAAAATAATTATGTCAAGACAAAAAAATTAACAAAACACAAAATTCTACTTGATGTCATTCATCAAATGCTATCTATACACTTTGTGCCAAGCATTGGGTTAGAAGAGGAGAACAATGACATTATTTGTCATTCATTTTAACTTTGTCTAATTCATTTTTTATAAATGCACAAATAAGTATCTTTTAGACATGCAATGTAATAAATATGTGGATAGTATATTTTGAAGGAATATAACAATTTAATGCCATTTTCACAAGCTATCATTTCATGCTTTAAAGAAGTTTTCGGTAAGTGAACGTGGAAATCCTGAGATAAAGTCCAGTGATGGGACGATTTTCTCTGCAGCCTGAGGAATCAGCCTGAGGAATCTGGCCGCAGGGAAACTGGAAGTTCTATCCCTGGACTTTATCTCACCTTCTCTCACTATGTTCTGTAACGCCCCTAATCTGTTTCTTGATATAATTTCAAGATACTGTCCCTGAAACTCTGCAAGGGAAGCTTAAGGAATCTGATAGTTTGACAGATGGTGGGAGGAGGGCTTCCAGGATACCCTGCAGCGTTCTTTCATCTCCAGGTCTTCAACAGCCCACGCTCCCCACAAGGCCTGGCCTAGGCCACGTGCTGGATACACAGAAGCTGTGCACTGCCTTGCTGCCCCCCGTCATCGTTTCCTTTCTGCTCTGCCTCCTTCTTGGGACGCTGCAGGTTTCACAGCACTGACTGGGCTCCAACTCCCTTCTCCATCCTTCCCACCCACCTCTGTGCTGAGGCCCAGAACCTGGTATTGGCATTTCCCCTAGATCAGGAGCCTCTGAGCCTGGGACTGTCTGGATCACTTTCTGAGGGCCAAGCACAGTGTCGGCTAAGAAGGCAATCCCTGAGTCTTTTATTTTATTCTCTTAATAAAAGGTGAAAGAGGCCAGATGCCGTGGCTCACGCCTGTAATCCCAGCACTTTGGGAGGCCAAGGCGGGCAGATCACGAGGTCAGGAGATTGAGACCATCCTGGCTACCACGGTGAAAAACAGTCTCTACTAAAAGTACAAAAAATTAGCCAGGCCTGGTGGCACGTGTCTCTAGTCCCAGCTACTTGGGAGGCTGAGGCAGAAGAATCGCTTGAACCCAGGAGGCAGAGGTTGCAGTGAACCGAGATTGCACCACTGCACTCCAGCCTGGGGGACAGAGTGAGATTTCGTCTCAAAATAAATAAATAAATAATAAATAAAAGGTGGAAGAGTCTGTTCAAAATAGTTGCTTTAGGAATTGTACTCCTTATAAGGCAAAGAATGCACTATCACTCAACTGATTTTATCATAGCCATGAAACCTATGTTAGAAGAAAACAGCCCTTTTCTCAGCCCAGGCAGAAACTTTGAAGAGTTAACTTTTACTGTATCACAATGGCCTATTTAATGCTATAAAGAACACAGAATACATGCTGTATTTACAAACTTCAAAGGAAACTAGCTATTTGCATTTTTATCTGTAGGAGAGAGAAATACATTTCCTTTTTGACCTTTTATCCTCAAGTTATATATGAGGAAGATTAAATTTGTTGGTATTGTCAGTCTAATCCATTTAGAGTTTTAAACCATAACGGTGGAAAATATCAAGATTGACTTTAAAGCCTACTGAATATAGTTTTTTTTTAAATAAATACTGGGTGAGATGCTGAAATGGAGGGAAAGCCTCAGTTATTGGAAGCCTGATTAGAAGTTTTTCAAAATAAGCATCTGAAATAAAGGGGCCCCTATTACTTGCATCCAGATATTAATCTTTTGTTTGTCCTGGCAAGGTGAGAAAAAAAATTGGGTTACCATGAAAGCTAAGTAATACAGCCAGCTCACTGGTAGAGCACATGGCTTTCGTAAGCAAAGATGCTGCCTGGATTCTAATGAATGCGGTACCAATGTTTTCTTTGAACGAGTACAGTGGTCTTCTACCCTGTTTTCTTCCATGTATCTGTATCGTTGAATGCCACCAAGTGGATTAATCTTCCCACAGCCCCAGTTGGAAAAACTATCATTCTGCCTTCTCCCAACCTTTCAACCGTTCCAACTTTATGCCAAATACACTCGTTATGTTGCATTCAAAGCCTTCGAGGACTTTACAGTGACCTATCTTTCCTTTGATCTCAAATTTCTCTCCCAGGTACACCAAGTTACAGCCAAACCAAACTGTGGTTTGTTGCCTGTTTCTGGGTCTTGGCTCATTCTTCACCACCACTGATAATGTTCTCTCTCCCCCGTACCTGTCAAAATCCCACCTGCACTTCAAGATTCACTTCAGCTCACAGATCCATCTTGAAGCTAGAAATGACAGTTTTCCTCTTTTGCAGTAGCAGAGAAATATGTTTGTACTCGCAATATTTGTCACACCCTAGATTTTAAGCTCCCGAAATGGATGAGCCTTCTCTTACTATTTTTATATCTCCCACTGTCCTGCCAAATATGAAGAAATATTTTTTATATTTCTATATATTATTCCTACTATAAATTCCTTAGGGTGATGAGGACTTCCTTAGGGTAAAAACCTAGTTTTTGGTATTATACTTCTCCCTTACAGTATTTAGAATTTATTTAGTAAATGCTTAATAAGTATTTGTTAACTAAATGAGTAGAAATTGTATTTTTCCTAAAACTACAAGTAGGAATTTTGTATATCTCGGAGACAGCAGAATATGCTTGGTATTTCAATAAAGGACAGTTTTTTAGAATAAATAGTGTACTGTGAAAGCCTAAAATAGCTGGAAAGATGAAGTTTCTTATTTACTATGCTTCTGGATGTGTTTTTAATTTATTTCCCTAGAAGAGCTCTTAGGCAAAGTGATAATGTGGTTTAGAATCTTTAGGAGAAATAACGATGAAAATAAACATGGTTCTTTACCAAAATGTGTGCACATGACACACACACATACACACACACACTCTCTCTCTTTCAAAAGAGACAGAGCTAACCCTGTCCTGAATCTACAGATTCCTCAAATGCATACATTTCAGAGTATTAATGGTGACACTGATAAAACATTCAGATAATGACTTATTGTGAGTCTCCTGAAAGGTTGTCCTTGTAGAGAATGCCTTCGTTTCCTTCTGAGATCCACCAGAAGACATACTAGTCTGTCCAGAGTGATCTCAGAATTGTTATTTTTATGGCTTGGAAAATCTACTCCTGGAAATCTGTTCTTTAGAAATACTAGCAAGGCTGTAAAGATATATGCACACTGTTGTTAATCCCAAAATTTGGAGAAGGAAAATAAGTGATCTCAATGTCTTAACAGAGAACAGTAATATTCTGTTAAATAATATTAAATATTAAATAAATTACAGTACAATGGGATGAATACTCTGCAGCCGTTGTGATGAATGAAGTGTGTCCAGAGGGGTCCTTGCTTTAAAGGCTGTCCATGACGTTTTATTAAACATAAAAATCATGCTGCAAAAGATGAGGAAATATCCAAATTGTTGAACACTTATGTAGATCTCATTTTTCTAAGAGTAATATTCTTTGTATCTATGCACTTATATTTATAGATAGGCACAGATATGTATAAATTTGAGTATATATATTGATGTCTGCAAGTGCTTATACATCTGTTTATGTATAGATGTATGTACACGTTTATACATGTTATATGTAAAAGTATATAAGCTGTATATATGCATATACATACATTTATAGATATTTTTTACAGCCATACATTAAAAAATGTAGAAAGATTCAGAACACTTTAGAATAATTCTCTCTTTTGTGGGCTTAAAGGAGGGAAAAGTGAACTTCCATTCACTCAGAAATATGAAAAAAGAAAAAAGCTGCAGAAGTTCAAACTGTGGTGTTTATTTTGGGACCTGTCCTGATTCATGAGTCATATCTGAAATATACTTGAAGGCTTATCCTAAGAATGGTCATTTATTTTTTTGAGACAGAATCTCACTCTGTTGCCAGGCTGGAGCGCAGTGGTGTGATCTCTGCTCACTGCAGTCTCCACTTCCCAGGTTCAAGCAATTCTCCTGTCTCAGCCTCCCAAGCAGCTAGGACTACAGGCGCCTGGCACCACGCCGGCTAATTTTGTATTCTAGTAGAGATGGGGTTTCACCATGTTGGTCAGGATGGTCTCGATCTCCTGACCTCGTGATCTGTCCTCCTCAGCCTCCCGAAGTGCTAGGAGTATAGGTGTGAGCCACTGCGCCCACCCAGAATGGTCATTCTTCTGACTTGATCTGGGGACTTCATTGTTTCCAAATGGCTCACAATGAGTCTGTGTTCTGTGTCATCTTTTGCAGCAATTGTCCTTCCTTCCATGAATCTGCCTCTGGACTCCAGTTGGCAGCAGCTTCCCCAGACCCCTCCCCTCCCTCTTTCACACCTGCCTGGCCCGAGTCCCACAGTGAAGCCTGTCATGGAACTAGATCTTGTGCATGCAGACCTCTATAGCTCACTCACAAGAAAGAAAGTTTCTTTTAGTGAAACAGAGTTGTAGCATAATTTTTCAGTTTTAACGGGGCATTTTTCACATCAAAAGATGACTTAATATAGAATTATTTTTAAAATGAGTTGCCTTAGTACATTTAAAATATACTTTAACAAATATTTGACTTACTCTCACATACTTGACATTACCTAATATGTACCTTGTACACCTTTTGCATGGATTAGAGTTCGAAACGAAGCCAGAGGCACCGTCTCTTATGCCATCCTCTGAAAGCGTTTTTCAGGCTCAGAGTTTCTATGTTGCATTTTCTTCTTGTGTATCTTGAGATGCAGTTTCTGTAACAGCCCTCACCAACTATTTTAGGTCTTCCTGCTGGTCTCATCCACTCACTCATTCAGCAGATAGTTAGTGAATATCTACTTCCTGCCACTCATTTTTGTTAATTGTTGGGGATACAGATTGTGGGGTTCGTTCCCATGTGAGACCCCTCGGAATTGGGCCTCAACATATGGTGAGCTTGAGCCCGGACACAGTTTCCCGTTGGAGGCAGTCGAGCTATGGGAAAGTAGGAACTGCAGGTAAAGGAATTACAAAAAGAACTTTGTGAGAGTGTGATGTGGCCTGCATGTGGTCTGACAGGACAATGTGTTCAGTTTCTGTATCTGATTTATGACTTTGTCTACCCACTATTGGGTCCTGTGCTTGTTCTTGTGACTGCGCAAATATAATGGGTTTCTGCCTCTCTGGTGCCTTGCATAGGTCAGTAACTTTTAACTGTAAGTTTCCCCACCACCTGCGTGACTTGATTGTACCCAATTATGTAACTGATTTTACTATTGTTCTTATGTGCTGCTTTCATGTATGAGATAATGGTATCTGTTCCTGTTAATGACGTAGGACAAACATATATATACCAACTGTGTGCACAATAAAGTTGCTGTTTAAGCATTGCTGTTTAAGCATTGCTTACTCAGTCCTCCAGACCCCGCTTGCCTGTCTTCTCTTTTTTCCGTGCACTCCCCTATTCAGGTTGGGACCCTCCTGCTGGCCAAGAGTCCCTGGCAGACGTGCCAGCCTCTCGGGAACCCAGAACAGATGTGAATACTGTGAACACAGTTCAAGTCTACTGAGGCAGGTGACACACTTCGATCCTACAGTCTCCTGAATAAAGGTAGATTAGCACATTGCATTAATACACACGAAAGAAGAGTAAAGAAGAAGGTGAGAGTTAGTGATGGGCTGCAGGAATCAGGACAGGGAGCTCTTCTCTGTGGAAAGGACAAATAAACAGAGACCTGAGACCTGGAGAGGAGTCAGCTGCATGAAGAGATGGAGATGGTTTCTCTAGCTGTGAGAAGTGCGAAGGCCCGGAGATACAGAATCATTTGGAGCCTGCTTCAGAACAGGAATAAAGCCCATGTGTTTGGAGGGCAAGAGGTGACCTGGACTCAGAGTCGTGTCAGCAAGGACACACCTGAGTAAGGCCTTCACAAAGCTGGCATTTCAACACAGATCTTTCTGGCAGTCAGTCTGCATTTTCCAAATAGGCCTGTCTTTATCCAGACACGTTCTCATATAGTATAAAAAGTCGCAGGATGCTTTTTGTGAACTTGCCCCAGAGTTTCCACAAAAGCACAGCTCTCTGATTTCTACTGGGAGGCAGACAGACTGGAGGGAGGAGAACCAGTGAGGAGCGGAGTGCAGGGCTGCAGGGAAGCCTGATCAACACATGGGCTCAAGGCTGCTGGATGAACAGAGCCTGGGGTGGACTTCCGCCGGGTACCTCCACGTGGCAGTCACGTGATCCACACAAGGTGATGAAGTCCTGTTGCCTGCTCTCAGCCCCCAGAAATATCCTCCTAAGACACACACTGGTCACTCTATTCTCCTGACTTAAAAACTCCAATGACTCCCTGATGACTAAATGATAGAGTTATAACTCCTTGGAGAACACACAAGGCCGTCTGCAAGTGGATCTCCCAAATTCTCTACTTGTCTACTTTTTACTTTGCTGAGATATAACTACAGCTTACTTCCTACCCCATATGGGCCAAGACAGAGCATTCTCTGTGATTCAGCACATGGGATTCGTCTTCCAGGGATGACTAACCAACTCCTCTGCATGGTAACCTACTGCTGATACCACAAGACCGCCTGCTGCCTCTGTCCTCCTGAGTCCACAGCACTGCGGAGCTCAGAAGGCATGTCCCTGGCTGTCCAGGTGAGCTCAATTTAACTGGCAGTCGGGGCTTACGGATGTTGGTACCAGCTATCCCTGACTGTTAAACTCTTTGCAAAGTGCCGCCTCATGGGGCAAAGCAAAGGGGAGGTGGGGGATTGGGAAGCATTTACAGGTGACTAAAACAGCACGTGCCAAGATCCTGTGCTGTTTTGCCCAAAGAACTGGAGAAAGGCCAGTGTCTGGAATGCAGTGTAAGTTAAGAAGCCAGAAGTGGTAGGCTCTGATTAGGGTTTTAAGAAATGCAACTGTCTTTTTTCTTTTACAAAATATTAGTGGAATGGTGACTGACTGACGTCCACATAAAATTGCAGTATACAACATAGAAAATATGAATGGATCCAACCATATGTTGAATTTGTTCTATCTTTGGCCAGGTGTGGTGGCTTATGCCTGTAATCCCAGAATGCTGGGAGGCCAAGGCAGGCACATCGCCTGAGGTCAGGAGTTCAAGACCAGCCTGGCCAATATGATGAAACCCTGTCTCTACAAAAAATGCAAAAGTTAGCCAGGTGTGGTGGCACATGCCTGTAGTCCCAGCTACTCGGAAGGCCGAGGCAGGAGAATCCCTTGAATCTGGGAGGTGGAGGTCCCAGTGAGCCGAGATCATGCCACTGCATCTAGCCTGATGACAAGGCAAGACTCTGTCTCAAAAAAAAAAAAAAAAAAAAAAAAAATTGCTTCTCTCTTTGCAATAGCAAAGAGAAAAAAAGAAATAGTTATGAAACCAAAATACAGCAGGGGACACTGATAAAATTCAATTTAACAAATTCTTACAGGCTTGTGAAGTTGCTAAGGGCATGGCATTGTAGGGACTGTAAAAGACAGATGACAGATTGGGTTATCAGGTATGAGGGAAACATTAAATATTTACACAAAATGGAGTGGGGCTTCAATATAAAAGAAGGTTGAAAAGGCATCACAAAACACGTGAAAATAGCCTTCAAGAGTTGTAAAAACCTCAGGTGAAGAGCTAGAGGAGGGAGTTTCAGGAGAAGCAAGGGCAGGAGAGTGAAGATACTGAAATAAGAACTGGAGGCTGGGCATGGTAGCTCACGCCTGTAATCCCAGCACTTTGTGACGGCAAGGCAGGCGGATCACGAGGTCAGGAGTTCGAGACCAGTCTGGCCAACATGGTGAAACTCTTGTCTCTACTAAAAATACAAAAAATTAGTTGGGCATGGTGGCAGGCGCCTGTAATCCCAACTACCTAGGAGGCTGAGGCAGCAGAATTGCTTGAACCCAGGAGGAGGAGGTTGCAGTGAGCCAAGATGGCACCACTGCACTCCAGCCTGGGCAACAAAGCAAGACTCCATCTCAAAAAAAAAAAAAAAAAAAGAACCCGAATGGCTGCCTGTTCCAGGGGCACTGAGCGGTGTCCTTGGAGCAAAATATGTCTTTTTAGGAAGAAAGGAAAATCATTAAGAAATTAGAGTATTTTTTTAAATGTCAAAGAGCAAAGGTAAGGGTGTTAAATAATCAGCCTAAAAAACGTTATGGGGTGATTTAAATATTTGTTCATAAGTATTCATGAGTAGGATTTTTACTTTACTATTACTTTAAGTTGCTGTAGGCAGAATTTAGCTTGGAGGAAATTGAAGATTTCTTGATAATTAAAATATGAAACAGTATGGCAAGGCAGGATGGGGAACTCCAAGTCTGCCTTAATTAGGTGCTAAAAATAGATGTTTCTAAAAGTCCTGTTTCCTTTCTAGGCCATCCAACATGCTGGAGAAGTGCTTTTAATCTCAGCAATGTGCTAATTGTTTCTAATGGCCTGTAAACAAGCTCCCTAAACTATTAACCTTCTCTCTTTAGCCAGAGATTCAGGAAATTAGTCTTTGAAAGAAGAGTCTCCAGCAGGCTGCCCAAGAGGGTGTCCCAAAGTACAGACAGTGTCACTTGGTTCGGAGAAGACTCAAGGTCAAATCCGAACAGCAGACTTGTAATGTGGAATAGATAAGCTCAAAACCTTAAAAAGATCACTCCACTCCTCTCTGGCTCTCTGGTTTTGTTTGGTTGTGTTCCTATCTGTAAGGAGAAATACAAATGTTAGGCTGGGTGCAGTGGCTCACACCTTATCCCAGCACTTTGGGAGTCAGAGGCAGGTAGATCACTTGAAGTAAGGAGTTCGAGACCAACCTGGCCAACATGGCAAAACCACATCCTAATAAAAATACAAAAATCAGCTGGGCATGGTGGCGGGCATCTGTAATCCCAGCTACTCAGGAAGCTGAGGCAGAAGAATCGCTTGAACCCAAGAGGAGAAGGTTACAGTGAGCTGAGATCATGCCACTGCACTCCAACCTGGGCAACAGAGAAAGATTCTGTCTAAAAAAAGTAAAAAAAATAAGAAAGAAATATAAATGTTAGCACCTATCAAATGGCTTCCAAACACAAACCCATAATTTCAGGATTTTTTAAAAAACATTAAAACAATATCCTTCAATTGACAAGAATGTTGACAGTTTTACTGTGTAAGTTAAAATTGATGTCATATTGAAAATGGTGTTCACTTTAATCTCAGAAAGGCAATGCCCACCTGAACCCTCAGAAAGGAGCGGGGGCATTCAAGGTGCCACCCTCTGTTCTGCTTGTCCTTTTCAGAATATGACAAAATTAATTTAATTTGTCCTGAAAGATGAATAATCACAGAGCAGCCAAAAAATGTTATGATGGTCAACGAAGAGAGGCTTTACCAACCATATTTTAAGCTTTATTTAAAATTACAGTAGTTGGCCAGGTGCAGTCGCTCATGCCTATAATCCCAGCACTTTGGGAGGCTAAGGCAGGCACATCATTTGAGCTCAGGAGTTCGAGACCAGCCTGGCCAACATGGCAAAACCCCATCTCTACTAAAAATACAAAAAATTACCTGGGCATGGTGGCACACACCTGTGGTCCCAGCCACTTGGGACGCTGAGGCAGGAGAATCACCTGCACCCAGGAGGCAGAGGCTGCAGTGAGCTGAGATCGCACCCTTGCACTCCAGACTGGGTGACAGTGAGATTCCATCTCAAAATGTAAATACATACATACATAATAAAAAATAAATACATGAAACATAAAATAAAATTACAGTAGTAAAACTATGTGCCTTGCACAGAATGAGCAATGGAACAGAAGTGGAAGCCTGGAGCGGAGAACCCAAGAGAGAGACAGATATTTATGTGTGATCTTAGGTTATAAAACATCTCCAATTAATGAAGTATTAGATGATTTGATAACCGGTGTTAGAATAATCAACATAATAATTATAACAATAATAAAAGTTGGATCTTTTTAGCATGCCTCAATTCAGGTAATCAGGAGGATCAAAGAATCACATGTATAAAACAATGAAATGGTAAAAGTGGGAGGACAACATGAGTCAATCAAGTTAATAGCCCAGGAATTGCCAGGACATGCCCATGTGAGCAGAGAAATCAGGATCACTGATGACTGACTACACACAAATCTAACAACTGGTATGAGAAAACACTCCAGAGTAAACATATGGAAAAGTGCTAGCATTCCTGACTTATGAAGAAATCTTCTTTACTGATTGATTGATTGATTGAGACAGAGTCTTGCTCTGTTGCCCAGGCTGGAGTGCAGTGGTGTGATCTTGGCTCACTGCAACCTCCTCTGCCAGGGTTCAAGTGATTCTCCTGCCTCTGTCTGCCAAGTAGCTGGTACTACAGATGTGTGCCACCACGCCCAGCTAATCTTTGTAATTTTAGTAGAGATTGGGTTTTGCCATGTTGGCCAGGCTGGTTTCAAACTCCTGATCTCGGGTGATCCGCCCGCCTCGGCCTCCCAGAGTGCTTAGATTACAGGCATGAGCCACCATGCCTGGCCCAAATTTATTTTTTCTCAAAGACGAATACCCAATAGGAAATTTAGGGTGGGGGGAATGGAAGGTCAGAATAAGCAATTCACAAAAGGATAAATATAAACATCCAGGTTTACCAGGAAATCATACTCGGTGTCAGGGGAGCAGCCAGCCAGCAAATGGCCCACCAACCAGCCGCACAGCCATGTCCCTGAACATCTGCCAGATGCCAGCCCTGTGGGTACTGCTGTGAAGAGGTGCCCAGATATGACAGGTAGAAACAAGTGACATACACAAGTCAGAGGACAGCATGCATGACAGGGTCTCATTGCTAAGCATTCTACACACACGTGTACATTCTGAGCCCATCAGCAGGAAGACCCGGCATCAGAGTTCCAAGGCAGCTGGTGATCTAGCATGCTGCATGCTGAATTTCAGATCCTCGAATAAGGCCTTTTCTACGTATAATCAGTGGTACTGAGGCAGAGTGGAGTGCACCTAGGAATATACGCTTCAGTACAAAGCCTTGGCTTGTGACCCTTTTGTAACTTACTGACTATGTGACACTGAATTACGTCCCAAGCCTCTTCCCACTAAGTCTTGGTGACTTATGTGAGGACTGGGATGCTAACAGTATCTACCTCCCAAGGTTATTCTGAGCATTTAAGGAGGCACTGCATGTAAACACATTTAGCACGCGCTATCAGTGAAAGTTTGGGCAGGAAGAGATTTTTCACAGTTGGGTGAGGCTTCCAGCAGATGGGACTTGGTTGAAAGGAATCTCAGATAGCTGTGTCGCTCAAATGTGGCTTCTGTAATACATGGAAGCAAATCGCTTGGAGGCATATGGCTTCTGTAAATGTGTGCGGCAGCCCTGAACAGTATCTTCTTTATCAGTTCCACTAAAGACTGGAAACTCATTATAATCCTGGCAAGATTAAGGTTTAGATGAGAATGTTCTAATACCACGGAAGCACTGCATGCCACATCACCAATGCCGCCACAGTGAGACAGAGTTTGAAGTACAGCAAGATGCTTTTAATAAGGTTCTCTTTTGCCTGACCTTTTTTTCCACTCCATTCGCCTTGCTTTCTGTGGGAATAATTCTCTCAACTTAAAATTACCAAAGAGCATTAAAAATTCTGCAATATTTCTGAAATCATATTGATACATAATGGAGGATTTTTCGGAATGAAATTAGATTACTCCTGTAATTGTTTTATTAGGGAACTGCAAACTTGTTTCCGTCCTTCATGAAATTAAGGATTCATTTCCACTATAAGGCAAGAAAAACCAGCTAAGATTTATACACTCAAAGGGTGACACCTATTAAACCTGATAGAGGTTTTTGGAATTTATTTAAAATACAGAACTAAATTACAGTTTGTTGGTTTTGGAAAATGAGTTTCAGAATTGTTTTATCTCTGTACAACCAGACTCAGCCTCCCCTTCACAGTGCAGGCTTCCTAATCACTGCCTGTTTGACCCCCGGGAAGCATGTTTTCCAATATGGGCTTGGCCAGTTTTTCTTCCTTCCTTTATCAAAATCCAGTGGAAAAGAGCCAGCCCCATGGCTCAGTGTGAAGGGCCAGACATTCACATGCACAATCTCAAATTTGGAACGAAATGGATTTATCTTCAGAGCATGAAACAAAAGAGAGGACCAAGAGAGGTTGGAATGCACGTGGTTTAAGCAGTCTCAGAGGAAGTGATCATCCTGTCTTACAGAATCATTGTTGGTCAGCCCTACTTCTTCTTCCCACTAGGGCAGGCTTTCCCGACCTCAGCATCACTGAAAGTTGGGCAAGATAACCTTTTGCTGTGGGGCTGTCTCGTGCATTGTAAGACGCTGAGCAGCGGCCCTGGCCTGAACACACCAGATGCCAGGAGCACCGCCCCTCAGTGGTGTCAAATAAAATGTCTCCAGACACTGCCGAAGGTCCCCCACTGGGAAAAACCACCCCTGGATGAAAGCCATTAACTTACAGCTACATAAGGTTATTATGTCCAGATTCTTGCCTCGTGTCGTATTGTCAAAAAAAAACAGTTACACAGAATGTCTACTAAATTTTACACTGTCATAACTATATTCATGTATATATTTTAAAAACTATACTCGTATATTCTTAAAAACATTGTTTTCATAGGAATATATTTCAATTCAACTAGCTAAAGAAGGGTTTGTATTAAAATTTCCTTGGAGACCAGGCTCTGTGGCTCACACCTGTAATCCCAGCACTTTGGGAGGCTGAGATGGGTGGATCACCCGAGGTCAGGAGTTTAAGACTAGTCTGACCAATATGGAGAAGCCCCATCTCTACTAAAAATACTAAATTAGCCGGGCATGGTGGCACATGCCTATAACCCCTGCTACTCAGGAAGCTGTGGCAGGAGAACTGCTCGAATCTGAAAGGTGGAGGTTGCGGTGAGATCATGCCATTGCACGTCAGCCTGGGCAACAAGAGCTAAACTCCATCCTGATTGATTGATACATAAATAAATAAATAATAAATAAATTCTCATTGGACAGATGATATCTGGGATTTGAAAACATGCATGCTAGTCATAGTGAACATTACATACTCTTTCTCTATGCTTCATAGAACCATGGCTGTTGTAAGTTTGAAGAACAGAGTACAACTAAGTCAAGACCTACTGGTTCAAGTAAAGACTTAGCTACAACATCCCCCTTTCAGTGAGCAAGTCAGGGCCCAAAACTTAGCTAAAATTTACTGTCCGTATGGAATCAGCACTGTTCAAGCTTTATCTCATGTAACTTCCACAACCTTTTGAAGAAGTTCAGAGAGACTGGGGAATTGCCCAGGGAACAAGACAACTAGAGGTAGAACCAGGTTTGGAACCCAGCATTCTTCCTCCAGAGCCTGTGCTCTGGGTTCCAGCCTGCTCCATGGAAAGTGTTCATCACAGGTCGACTCAGCTGGAGTCCTTGGGCACCACGGAGCCGTTCAAGGGCAAATCAGTCTACGTTCAGACACAAATGGAAACGAAGACTGGAAAATAAGAAAATCAGATATGGTGAGAAACTGGGGGAGGAGAGAAAAGTCTGTGCCTTCTGCCAGTCTCAGTGCAGAATAAGTGTGCTATAAAATAGCACAAATGGACAAGAAGCAAGCGATAGTACAGTGCCTTCTCAGGAAAGCACTCCAGTGCATTTATGGAAAAATAAACTCTCTCAACTAAGCCAAATTTTCAAGATAAATAAAAGGATAGTTCAATCCATCTACAATTTGCTAAGGGATGCAACAATACATGTTCAAAGCCTAAAATTTATTTTTTAATTTTCTGAATTAAAATCTCCATATGGACTAGGAGTTGCAAACACACACACACACACACACACACACACACAATCACACAATTATATATAATTCCAGAAAACCAGATTAGAGCTGAACAGTGACACCCATGTAAAAACCAATGTGTGTCATGAAGTCATCTTATTTCATGCATTTTATTATTTTCCTAGGATATGGTACTACATAAATTCTGTAATAGAGTCCCTATAATATAATTACTCTTCGCTATTAATGATTTGAGAGGTCACTTTCTTGGAAAATTTCAACTTAGTATTGGCACTGGCATTCCTGGTCATTTTCCCTGTGCATCCTGTACCAGTGTGCAGGTGTACTGGACTCTGTGGTCACAGGAACGCCGAGTCTTCAGACACCTGCTGGGAGACCAGCCATCGTCACTCAAGTCTGCAGCCAGCTGTCCAGTGCAGAATGGAGTGCGATGGCACCTTCTTTACTGCCGTACGTGTAAAGTTCTCCAGCAGCAGAGGATCTGAGAGGGATCAGCAATTCCAGGGGAAAGTGTTCTTGATAATAGCATATGAATAACATTTGACAGATTCCTAGGCACTATCACATGAATGTTGTTTCTGGACTATCACCACAACCTTGACACTCCTTTTAAGTAGGTACCATCAACATCGCATGACAGAAAGGTAGCTGAGGGTGAATGACGACCTTCAGCTTTACACGGCAAGCAATCAACTGCAGATGCAAATCCATGTCTGCTCTTGATTTTGTTTGCTTTCTGTTCCACCATGCCCTGTTTCTGACAGTATCATCTGACACCACTCTAGACCACAGACAAAGAAGGCAGAGGGCCCGCGCCCCGGGGGGAGGGTCCTGGGGAGTTTCCCGAACTCCTTCCGTGAAGGCCAAGGCTTTCATTCAATTACATGGATCAATTTAACCAACAGCTCCTCTCTGGTAGAGTACTTAAAACCTAGTCAATGCGTGTTAATCAAGGAAATCATTTGAGATTAATCTTTGAAATAATCATGAAACAAATGTAATACCCTTTAAAAATAGGCATAAAACAGAATCCAAGTTGAGAAAGTCTTGTTGACAGCAAAATGCAATTCCACATCCCAGAAGCTTACTGAATGGCATGAAGCTTAGGATGTTAATATTGGATGTCATGTCCCTGAATGGGTAAAAGGCACGAAGAGATACAGATGCTTGCATTTATTTTAAAAACTGCTATTGACATACTAGGGTAATTTATCAGTGACATTGTTTATTTGTACTGTGGTTAAATTTTAGAGCAATAATTATATTTCTTAAAAGACATACTAAATTATTCCTTTCTTCTCATGCCTATGAAGCCATATAAAGTTTCAGTGTGAAACTAAATTTTGAAGTTTATTTCCTAATTTTTCTTTAAGATACATTTTGACGATTTGAATATGTTTTATGTTGCTATTTTTAAGGGAATTATTTATATCAAATATAACAGGAAATTTACAGTAATTTCTACATCAAACCAATGTCATGGTATTTGTGGAAAAAAAAAAGTAATTAAAATTCTGTTTTTTTCTTTGCAGTTGTTTTCATTGTAACAGACCATCTGAATTTTATGTAAGAATGTAAGAGTGAGCCAGGTGCAGTGGTTCATGCCTGTAATCCCAGCACCATGGGAAGTCAAGGCAGGTGGATCACCTGGCCTGGATAACATGGTGATCAAGAGTTTGAGACCAGCCTGGAACATGGTGAAACACCATCTCTAGCAAAAATACAAAATATTAGCCAGGTGTGGTGGTGGGCACCTGCAATCCCAGCTACTCGGGAGGCTGAGACAGGAGAATTGCTTGAATCTGGGAGGTGAATGTTGCAATGAACTGAGATCTCGCCAATGCTCTCCAGCCTGGGCGACAGAGTGAGACTCTGTCTAAAAATAAAAATAAATAATAAATAAAAAAAAGAATGTGAGAGTGGTTAGTTAATAAGGCAGTTGAATCTGACAGTTTTTGCTTTCAAAATGTGTATTATTCTACTAAGTGGTATAAGTTCCCTTTGCATTAAAGCAGTTACTGGAATAAGTTAAATATTGTTATTTTTGTTGTTTCTTGTCCAAAAATACACAATGACACTTTCTTCTCTAATACCATCCTCAACAACTTTCCTCAGGATTTGCTGGTTATTTTCCTGCCTATTGCCCAAGGGCTGTAGAAGATACAGAGAAGTACCACCCAGATCCTGTTTCAAGGAAGTATTTGCTGCCAGATGTGGGGTGTGGAGCCAGGGGTGGCCTCTGCTGTCAGCATTGGCACCTGCTCCTGGCAGCTGCATTGAGAGGCTGAGCAACGTGTGGCTCGAGCGGTTTTCCCTCATAGGCCTCGGCTCCCACGGATAAGTTAATCTCACACCAACTTCTGCCTCAGTTTCTGACTCTGGAGAACTCCACCCACAACAGGTCTCCTGCCACAGCCTCTACAGCAGCCACATTTAAGGAGTTAAACTCTACTAAAATTTCTAAAGCAATCCTTTTAGAGAAGCCTTATCTTTCCCAAATACTTTTGTGTCACCAAGGTCCAATTTCTTCCAAAACGACTTTTGATACAATTACGTGCCCATATTATTCCTCCCATTAATATTAAAATGTATTTGCTTGTAGCAACACGGTCCCCCTCTGAGGTGATACTCAGGGCTAGATATTCTCATATGAGTAAATGACTCATTTCTAAAAAGAACTAATTATGTCATATATTTCCCAGAAGAACAGTATTAATAATAAACATAAGCGATTTAGATTTGTATACAGATATAAAATTTTCAAAGTATGTTCACAGAAATTAACTTATTTATCCTACCACCATTTCAGGAATTAACCAATTTAGGAAATTAAAGTCACAGTGATTGACTGGCCCCAAGTCAGACACTGAATGGGTGGCGGGTTCAGGAGGGAAAGCCGTTCTTATCACCTCCATCCTGGAGTCATCTGCTCTCTGTGTTACAACCTGCACACCCACAGACCTTCTGCAAAGTAGCATGCACTCCTTGTGGGATATGGGGTATATGATCCTGAACTCCACGACTTCAGAATCTGTAACCTGGATGTTACCACTTGAAGCTGAGATGGAAAGGGAGGGCTGTGCGAGCGTGGCACCACACTGGAAGCAAAACATGGTTCCAAGTGCTTATGGCGTGGACTCACTTCATCCTCACTATAACTGCAGGCATGAGAAGATGCTCTTATTATCTAGAAGGACATAGGCAAAAGATGGCTGGGCCAAGTTCTGTTCACACACAGTCTGGCTTCAAAGGCAGGGCTCTGAACCACTATGCTTCATGTGTATCTTGGGAATTGGAAAGACGGTCGGAGGCAAACTCAAAAGACACCCAAATCTTAGCAGTGAGTAAAGAAAGAAAATGAAAGGAAAGAAGGCAGAAGCAGAGACTTTTTTAGTGGTTGGAGATAAATCATGCTATAGGAATTTAAGAATTTAGGGATGATTTAAGATCACCTACACAGTCACACATGTCTATAAATAACTCTAGGATTAATGGTCTATACTTCCATATTTATAAGAATAATGCAAATCAGAAAAGCATTCAGCAGAAGAGGCCATCTGAAAGAGATGGATTTTAAGCAAAATAGGAAGGTGATATAGAATGAGGATTAGTTACTATTAGCAAAAGCTTCAGTGCTGGAAGGAAGGAGGACTGCAGGTTGCTGGGGACAGAAAGTCAATCTGTCTTGCTTAGGATAAAGCATCTTTGTCAGAACAAGAAAGCAAAGTCAGTCTGTGTATTTAAGAACACCAATGCCAACTCCTCACCTACATGGCAGAAAGCCTGCTTTTCCAACTGTAGTTTAGGAACAAAGAGAAGGAGAATTCACTTTGTCATTGAGATTTTCATTAGTGACTACAGACACCAATGCAGGAACATGTGTTGTATTTGTGGGTGACCCTAATCACTGTAACCTATACTGAAACCTCTCCTAAACCTCACTGTCTATGGCATCACTAAGAGTAACTTGGGTTAATCTTGTAAAAAGAGAGACACATTTCATTTACAAAAATTAGGGAACTAATTTCATCTTGCAATCCAACATTACAGAAGTGAGTTAGTAACATCTCAAGCTGAAGGGAAGAAGAGAATTTCATAAAGGTTAAGACCTGTCTGGGTTGCAGTAACTCACCATCCCCTTCCATTTCGGCTGCTTTCCCATAATTGGAAGAATAATCCATCTTCCAGTAAACACTGACATGGCCTGGGGAAAGAGGAGAAATGGGCTTACAAAGTATTCCATCTCCTCCTCATGGTCTGGGAACTTTAAGTTACAGAATGTGTCCGGTAGCCCTGGAAAAGCCTCTGACAGAACTGGAAATCCCAAGTCTTAAAGGTGGACATGGGGGAAGTGGGGAAGATGGTTGAAAGCAAGCTTCTCCGAAGTGCAGCTACCACGAGTGAGACAGAACCAGAGCGATATCCACATCTCCGAGCAAGGTACCAGTTTTGTTTTAAAGGGACTGGTTGAACAGTGGGATTAACCCCACAAAAAGGCAGCGAAAGCAACCCAGAGGTGTCCAGCAAAGGCAAGGTGGGGCACTGCCCCCACCTGGAAAGTGTAACAGGCATGGAGGATCGGGGGGTCATCACCTCCTCAGTTCTCTGAATCAGATACAGCAATTCACTCCGAGACCTGAGCAGCACACAGACCAGGAAAACACCACCTTGCTGAGAACCATCTGGAGTCGCAGACCCAGTTAACAGCCCAGGGAGGCAGCCCCGGTCAGACCGGTGCCTTAGTAGCGCAGACCAGGGTGGAAATTTGGACTAATACTGAGAAAGCTTGCAAAAAAGAACTGCCCGTCCCACAGAAGGGAGAGTTGAAAGCGGGGAGGGGGATACAGCCAGACAGGTCCCTCCCCCACAAGATCCAGCAACTGGGGTCCCTCTCCCAGGAGTTTTGCAGTTAACACATCCTCCACCTGGGAACAAAGGGCTCAGCAGAGGGAAAGAGCCCCCCACTGGGAAGGCAGGGCTAACCCCACCAGTACAGAAAACAGGTGAAGAATAAAGAGCAGCCTGGCTGAGACCAAGGCAGCCCAGCAGCACCTCCACGGGCAGATGATGGACAGACTGTCTCAAGTGGCACACTGACACCTGCGTTTAAAACAAACAAACAAAAAAGCCTCATACAGGAGAAATAACCCCAACTTTAACAGAAAGGATGTCCACTCAAAGAAGATGGGAAGAAATCAGTGCAAAAAAGACAAAAACATCCAAGTCTAGAATGCCTCTCCTCTCCAGAGATATCACAACGACTCACCAGCATGGCAACAAAACAGGTCAGAAAAATATTTTGACGAGCTGACAGAAGCAGGCTTCAGAAGATGGGTAATAACGAACTTCTCTGAGCTAAAACAACATATTTTAACCCAATGCAAAGAAACTAAGAACCTTGAAAAAAGATTAGATGAAATGCTAACTAGAATAACCAGCCTGGAGAAGAACATAAAAGACTTGATGGAGCTGAAAAACATAGCATGAGAACTTCGTGAAGCATACATAAGTTTCAATAGCCGAATTGATCAAGCAGAAGAAAGGATTTCAGAGACCGAAGATCAACTCAATGAAATAAAAAGAGAAGGAAAGGAAAGAGAAAAAAGAGTGAAAAGAAATAAACAAAGCCTCCAAGAAACGGGATTATGTGAAAAGACCTAATCTACGCTTGATTGGTGTACCTGAAGAGGACAGGGAAAATGAATCCAAGCTGGGAAACACTCATCAAAATATTATCCAGGAGAACTTCCCCAACCTAGCAAAGCAGGCCAACATTCAAACACAGGAAATACAAAGAACACCACAGAGATCCTCCTCAAGAAGAGCAACTCCAAGGCACATAATTGTCAGATTCACCAGGGTTGAGATGAAGGAAAAAATGCTAAGGGCAGCCAGAGAGAAAGGTTGGGTCACCTACAAAGGAACGCCCATCAGACTCACAGCGCATTGCTCAGCAGAAACCCTACACGCCAGAAGAGAGTGGGTGCCAATATTCAACATCCTTAAAGAAAAGAACTTTCAACCCAGAATCTCACGTCCAGCCAAACTAAGCTTCATAAGTGAAGGAGAAATAAAATCCTTTACAGACAAGCAATTACTGAGAGATTTCATGGCCACCAGACCTGCCCCACAAGAGCTCCTGAAGGAAGCACTAAAGACAGAAAAAAACATCCAGTACCAGCCACTGCAAAAATGAACCAAATGGTAAAGACCAATGATGCAATGAGGAAACTGCACCGACCAATGGGCAAAACAAACAACCAGTAACAAAATGGCAGGATCAAATTCACACATAACCATATTAACGTTAAATGTAAATGGCCTAAATGCCCCAATCAAAAGGGTAAAAAGTCAAAACCCATCAGTGTGCTGTATTCAGGAGACCCGTCTCACGCAAAGACACACATAGACTCAAAATAAAGGGATAGAAGATCATCTACCAAGCAAATGGAGAGAGAGAAAAAAAAAAAAAAAAAAAAGCAAGGGTTGCGATTTCAGTCTCTGATAAAATCGACTTTAAACCAACAAAGATCACTACATAATGGTGAAAGGATGAATACAACAAGAGCTAACTATCCTAAATATATATGTACCCAATACAGGAGCACCTAGATACATAAAACAAGTTCTTACAACCTACAAAGAGACTTAGACTCCCGTACAATAATAGTGGGAGACTTTAACACTCCACTGTCAACATTAGACAGATCAATGAGACAGAAAATCAACAAGGATATACAGGACTTGAAGGCAGAACTGGAACAAGCAGAACTAATAGACACCTACAGAACTTTCCACCTCATAGCCACAGTTTATACATTCTTCTCAACACCACATCGCACTTATTCTAAATTGACCACATAATTGGAAGTAAATTATTCCTCAGCAAATTCAAATAAATAGAAATCATAACAGTTTATCAGACCACAGTGCAATCAAATTAGATCTCAGGATTAAGAAACTAATTCAAAACCGCACAACTTCATGGAAACTGAACAACTGGCTCCTGAATGTTGACTGGATAAACAATGAAATGAAGGCAGAAATAAAGATGTTCTTCGAAACCAATGAGAATGAAGACACAACACAACATACCAGAATCTCTGGGACACATTTAAAGCAGTCTCTAGAGGAAAATACATAGCAATAAGTGCAAGAAGAGATCTAAAATTGATACCCTATCATCAAAATTGAAAGAGCTAGAGGAGCAAGATCAAAAAAACTCAAAAGCTAGCAGAAGACAAGAAATAACTAAGATCAGAGCAGAACTGAAGGAGACAGAGACACAAAAAAACCTTCAAAAAATCAATAAATCTAGAAGCTGATTTTTTGAAAAGATCAACAAAATAGACTGCTAGCCAGATTAATAAAAAAGAAAAGAGAGAAGAATCAAATAGATGCAATAAAAAATGATAAAGGGGATATTACTGCAGATTCCACAGAAATACAAACTACCATCAGAGATTACTACAAACAACTCTATCCACATAAACCAGTGAATCTGGAAGAAATGGATAAATTCATGGACACAGGCACCCTACCCAAACTAAATCAGGAAGAAGCTGAAACCCTGAATAGACCAATAACAAGGGCTGAAGTGGAGGCAGCAATTAACAGCCTACCAAACAAAAAAGTCCAGGTCCAGATGGGTTCAAAACTGAATTATACCAGGCGTACAAAGAGGAGCTGGTACCAATCATTCTGAAACTATTCCAAGCAATACATAAAGAGGGAATCCTCCCCAACTCATTTTATGAGACCAACATCATCCTGATACCAAAACCCGGCAGAGACTCAACAATAAAAGAAAACTTCAGGCCAATCTCCATGATGAACATAGATGCAAAAATCTTCAATAAAATACTGGCAAACTGATTGCCACAGCACATCAAAAAGCTTATCCATCATGATCAAGTAGGCTTCATCCTGGGGATACAAGGCTGGTTCAACATATGCAAGTCTATAAACGTAATCCACCACATAAATAGAACCAAAGACAAAAACCACATGACTATCTCAATAGATGCAGAGAAGGCCTTCAAAAAAATTCAACAGCACTTTATGCTAAAAACTCTCAATAAACTAGGTATTGATCGAACCTATCACAAAATAAAAAAAGCTATTTATGACAAACCCACTGCCAATATCATACTGAATGGACAAAAACTGGAAGCATTCCCCCTGAAATCTGGCACTAGACAAGGATGCCCTCTCTCTCCACTTTTATTCAATATAGTATAGGAAGTTTTAACCAGAGCAATCAGGCAAGAAAAAGAAATAAAGCATATTCAACTAGGAAAGGAGGAAGTCAAATTGTCTCTATTTGTAGATGACATGATTGTATATTTAGAAGACCCCATCACCTCAGCCCAAACTCTTCTTAAGCTGATAAGCAACTTCAGCAAAGTCTCAGGATGCAAAATCAATGTGCAGAAATCACAAGCATTCCTATACACCAATAGCAGACAAAGAGAGAGCCAAATCAAGAGCGAACTCCCATTCACAATTGCTACAAAGAGAATAAAATACCTAAGGATACAATTAACAAAGGATGTGAAGGACTTCTTTAAGGAGAACTACATACTACTGCTCAAGGAAATAAGAGAAGTCACAAACAAATGGAAAAACATTCTATGCTCATGGTTAGGGAGAATCAATATTGTGAAAATGGCCATACTGCCCAAAGTAATTTAGAGACTTAATGCTATCCCCATCAAACTACCAATGACCTTCTTCACTGAACAGGAAAAAACCACTTTCAACTTCATATGGAACCAAAAAACAGCCCACATAGCCAAGACAATCCTAAGCAGAAAGAACAAAGTTGGCGGTATCACGCTGCCAGATTTCAAGCTATACTACAAGGCTACAGTAATCAAAAAAGCATGGTACTGGTATCATAACAGAGACATAGACCAGTGGAACAGAACAGAGGCCTCTGGAGTAACATCACACATCTATAACCATCTGATCTTTGACAAGCCTGCAAAAAACAAGCAACAGGGAAAGGATCCCCTGTTTAATAAATGGTGTTGGGAAAATTGGCTAGCAATGTGCAGAAAGCAGAAACTGGACCCCTTCCTGACACCTTACACTAAAATTAACTCCAGATAGATTAAGGACTTAAACATAAGACCTAATACCATAAAAACCCTAGAAGAAAACCTAGGCAAAACCATTCAGGAGATAGGTATAGGCAAGAACTTGATAACTAAAACACCAAAAGCAATGGCAACAAAAGCCAAAATAGACAAAGGGGATCGAATTAAACTTCAGAGCTTCTCTACAGCAAAAGAAATGATCATTAGAGCGAACTGGCAACCAACAGAATGGGAAAAAATTTTTGCAATCTATCCATCTGACAAAGGGCTAATATCTACAATCTACAAAGAACTGAAATAGATTTACAAGGAAAAAACAAATAAACCCATCAAAACATGGGCAAAGGATATCAACAGACACTTTTCAAAAGAAGACATCTATGAAGCTAACAAATATGAAAAAATACTCATCAGCTCTGGTCATTAGAGAAATGCAAATCAAAACCTCATTGAGATACCATTTCATGCCAGCTACAATGGTGATCATTAAAAAATCTGGAGACAACAGATGCTAGAGAAAATGTGGAGAAATAGGAACACTTTACACTGTTGGTGGGAGTGTAAATTAGTTCAACCATTGTGGAAGGCAGTGTGGTAATTCCTCAAGGATCTAGAAATAGAAATTCCATTTGACTCAGCAATCCCATTACTGGGTATATACACAAAGGACTATAAATTGTTCTATCGTAAAGACACATGCACACGCATATTCATTGCAGCACCATTTACAATAGCAAAGACCTGGAACCAACCCAAATGCCCATCAATGATAGACTGGACAGGGAAAATGTGGCACATATACACCATGGAATACTATGCAGCCATAAAAAACGATGAGTTTGTGTCCTTTGTAGGGACATGGATGAACCTGGAAACCATCATTCTCAGCAAACTGACACAAGAACAGAAAATCAAACACTGCATGTTCTCACTCACAGGTGGGTGTTGAACAATGAGAACACTTGGACACAAAGAGGGGAGTATCACACACTGGGGTCCACTGGGGGCTGGCTATGGGAGGGATAGTGGGAGGGAGGGTAGGGGAGGGATAACATGGGGAGAAATGTCAGGTATAGGTGATGGGGGGATGGAGGCAACAAACCACCTTGCCGTCAATGTACGTGTGCAGCAATCTTGCATGATCTGCACATGGACCCCAGAATCTAAAGTACAATTTTAAAAAAAAAGGTGGACACAAGATGACTGTCAAACCTTACCTGTGACTGTTCTGATATTTCCTCTTGTCCATGTGTCCTTCCTGATTTAGCATTTATCCCAGATTTCTTATTATTTGAAGGAGAATTATTATTATAGCTACATTAAATAAGTGGGCCTGGTTTCAGCAGATCTAAACGCTGTCCGGCTTTGTGTTTTCTAGCAGCATGTGTGGTGCTCGGACTGTGAACTGAATTCTCCCCTTTGTTCTCACGCTACTGAATGATGCCACTTTTCTTATGACCATTCCAAGTCACCAGGCAACGAATGCTGCCTTTGCAAAAAGAACAAGCAGGTACCCAATGAGGAAACAAAGTGACCTTGGGCAGGAGGTTCTAGTCAGCCAGGTAACTCCTTTGCATGTGGGGAGGTGGTAGGAGTAGCATTCCACACTGTGCTACTGCCATGCACTGTGCCATCGTCTCTGCCAGGACTGGGCTGAGGTCTGTGGAAACCTTGAAGATAGCAGCCAAGAATTGTTGGAGTTGATGGAAAACATGGGAAATTACAGGTTCACTCTACATGAAGCACAGGCAGAAAATAAAAGCCGGCAAGTACAGTGAGCACATTAAAGTAGTTAGAAGGCTTTTGCTATGGGACTTTTTGTTGTTCATTGATTATTGAAAAAGCATTTATTAATATGATGGTTGGTGACACTTATTTTGGAATAAACTCTTCCAACAGTAATAATCTAAAAAGAGGAAGTGCCTATTGAGTACAGAATTTCTATTTCTCCAGGAAGTTAATGCTGAACATGTAAGTTGCATAGGTGTGTACCAACATTTTCCAACTACCAAAGGTCTTTTAAAATACCGTGGACCACACAAATACCAGCCCCACAAATCTGCTGAAGAAGCATTAGAGTCTTCTATGAAGTCCCGGTCATTTCAGGAATGCTGTGACCTCAAACAATAGGACTTTACACACGCAGCTCACAAGGTACATTTACAAATAATTCAGTGAAGAAATGTGGCTTTGTATTTAGAAATGACTGTTCTAAAGAAGTTTACTCAGTTTTATTCTCACTTTTCCTGTGCATATACAAAAAGTTAAATGATAGCTATTAGTGTTAGCTTGCTTAGCAGAATCTCAGAGAGAGTTAAATTGAATAGTTTTCTATCACTATTTGGATAATAAAAATGGAACATCCATTAATACCAATTACTGTTTAATTTTACTTTTCCTGCAATTTATTGATAGGAAATAAAGTTTTGGAAGTGTTTTTGTTTTTAACAATAAATGAACATATATTTTGGTGGGATATGGCATTATGGTTAAAACAATGTTTTCACTAAATTTAGAAACTTGGAGAACATACTTGGAAGTAATTGTTGCATGCATATAATTCATAATTATGTTTCAATAAGATGTAATATTCAACCAATAACAGAATTTGTAGTTTATTTATAATTTATATTTTATATAATTTTTGTAATACAAATATTTATAAATAATTTCTAAAAATTTATAAATACTTTTACATATACTGAGCAACTGAACAACAAAGCAGTGTGACAAAGCTGAGGTCAGGTAAATAAACATCACTTCATCATGGCGATGGTCTCTGCCTCGCTTTGCTACTGTAGAAAAGTTTCAGCTTCTAAAAAAGTATTTTGGAAACTGACTCAGGTACTTAAAACTGTATTTAACTACGTTATGAGTATTCTAAACTTGTCTGCATTTCGTTCAAAACCAGTTGGCAATTTTGATCGAAGTATCCAGGCCAGGCATGGTGGCTCATGCCTGTAATCCCAGCACTCTGGGAGGCCGAGGCGGGTGGCTCACTTGAGGTTAGGTGTTCAAGACCAGCCTGGCCAACATGGTGAAACCCCATCTCTACAAAAATTATCCTAGTGTGGTGGTACACACCTGTAATCCCAGCTACTTGGGAGGCTGAGCTGAGACAGGACAACTGCTGGAACCCAGGGGCAGAGGCTGCAGTGAGCCAAGCACCACTGCACTCCAGCCTGGATGACAGAGTGAGACTCTGTCTCAAAAAAAAAAAAAAAAAGTACCCAACAAATGAGGCGCCCCAAATCTTTAGCTGTAGGTACTTTAAGTAAATAAAAATCACAGAAAAAAATCTGCAAGAAGACATTGAAACTAATCCCTATGAAAGGGAAAGAGAAGGCTTGAGATCCAAGATGGCCGCATAGGAGCAGCTCAGGATTGCAGCTCCCAGTGAGGGTGCAGAGGGTGAGTGGACGCCGCATTTCCAGACGGATTTTTATTACCCCCAGACCAGGAGATCCCCAGGCGGAGCAGCCCCACGGGTCGCCAGTGCGGCTGTTTCGGCCGGCGCGGCTGCTTTGCCGGCGCCCCGGCGTGGCGGTTCTCCGCACAAAACCCACTGGTCTGTGTGCCCTTTGAACTGGCGAGTGGAGCTACGGGAAGGCGGATTAAAAAGGGGACTGAATCAGGGAGCCAGCCCAGGAGATTCCCAGGCAAAAAAGCGCTACGAATCTCAGCGCCGCTGTTTCAGCCTGCGCAGTGTGTCCCCGCAGGGGACATCACACAGATCCCGGCGCCTTTTCAACAGGCGACTGGAACACCTGGGAGTCGACCATTCAAC